>CALYLW010000595.1:335000-422957 GCA_944989445.1 Ampullaceana balthica | reverse complement strand
ATTATATACTGTTCGAATTACACATACCGTAACGTTTACAATACGTCAGATTTTGCGACTAAGAACACAAATATTATTACAACTATTTTTTTTTGACTTGTTTATTTTTTATTTCTCACATCAACTTCACCCTATTAGATTTGTAACTGTGTTCTCATTTGATAACGTAACTACACGCAACGGGATTAGGTGGTTTTAACAATTACACTCTCGATGTGAATAAGTGTCGTAGCATTTTTGCTTTATAGCTATTCTTAAGAGTAATTATAAAGCTAAGTGAGTTATTGCTTTTAAAATAGTCTTGAAAAAGTAATTAAATAAAAGTTACACATGACATATGTAACAGTGATTTCTATTTTTTTAATTTCTTTTTTTTAAATTGTTTGTATTTGAACGCTACTAATTATTATACTACTAATATGGAAATCTGTGTTTTGCTTTTCTTTTCTTGTAAAGAAATACAGAAAAGCAAAACATTGGAGTTACCAAGGCACATTTAGATACTTACCTACATATATATTATTTAGTTTTTATATTAATGTATTAATATTTTGATTTTCGTACCATAATTCTAAAATAATTTTTTTCTTTAAAACATTTTTGAAATATCTTTGCGTGTATGCCGTTATATCAATGTGTATGTACCTAGCTTCTTGCAAATCAAATAGTCTTTAATTACCAAAAAACACAATAATAAACCCTAATGTCTGTGTACAATTTTTTCCTCTTTGTGGTCAGTAATATAAAAATAGCGGAAATAAAATTATTCTATGTAAAAACACTAACAGAACACGTCATTCGTGGTTTGCCCCAGTGAGAGACTAGAGAGGAAACGAATTCCAAGAGTGCTCCTTCTCAAAATGATTTATTTGATGAAATTTGGATCCATTCCTACCAACTTGCATAGGCAACAACATGTTATGTAGAGGCCCTTAACGTCATATTTTGCTTATACGAGCTTTATAAAAAATTATTATATGCGTTAGCTACCGAGTAAATGAATGGATCTTAACCAATCTTTGTATACAAAAATTTGGTAGCCCATATTAAAATACTTAGGTTTCTGAACTTTTTATGTCGATTTCTCAGGGCCTGGGGCCCCAATGTCTTTTTTCATCATATATATTTAAGATATTTTTGCCATTCACTTTTTAACGATCTTGATAAATATATCCCTGATGAAACTTAATTAAAATGAAAACAATTTTGAAATTGATATCTCGCACCGAATAGGCCCGGGTGCGACCTTTATGTCGTTTTATTTCTCTCTCTCTCTCTCTCTCTCTCTCTCATCTCGCTAAACATATATCATCAGCTATAAAAAAACATGCACACACACACACACACACACATAGACATACTTAAATGTATATATATATATATACTAGTAGACCCGTCGTGCGTTGCAACGATCAAAGTAAAAAGGAATAAATTTAAAGAAACCAATGAGTGGTATGTTTAAAAATAATTCTGAAGAAATCTTCGTGGAAGTGTGAAAAAAAAATCCAAGTTTCATAGCAAACGGATAAATAAATTAATAATTAAATAGCGTACAAAAGAAGAAACGATATTAAGGGCCCCGGCCCCAAAATGAGTGATATTATAGTTTTTTTTTATTGCCATTGTACTCATTTCTTAAACGTTTAAGATTTTATTCACTATTCAGTCATTAACAATCTTGACAAATAATGACACATGTATCCATTATTATACAAATTGAAATTAACAGGTGTTTTGAACTTTATATCTTGCCCAGAATGGGCCCTGGGGCCCTTAATGTTGTTTTTATCTATTGTACTCAATATATATTCCTCAATATCGTGTAAAATTGAATAGGGAATACAATGATTAAAGTTCAGTAAAAAGACTTTTTCGAAGGAATGGAAATTAAGAGTTCAGTGCCCTATAGTAATATAGGCTCTTAAGTTTTTATATTCTAAGTTTTGTCAAAATCCAGTTTTTTTCTCAATATCTAACTCTTAAACTACTTTTTATATACCTACAATAGGGGGAAAATAGCATTAAGGGGCCCTGGCCCATTCGGTGCAAGAGGTCAATTTCAAAAACCTGTTCATTTTAGTTCATTTTTATTGTGGCTATATTTCTCAAGCTCTTTAAAAAGTAAATAGGAAAAATATCTTAAACATATACGAAAAAAGATATTTGGGGCCCCGGCCACGAAGATATTGGCATTAGAAGTGCAGTGTCTATAGTATTTTAATATAGGCTACCAAGTTTTTGTGTGCAAAGTTTGGTGAAGATCTATTCATTTACTAAGTAGCTAACGTAGAAACTATTTTTTATATAGCTCATATAAGATAAAAACGACATTAAGGGTCCCAGGGCCCATTCTGGGCAAGATATAAAGTTCAAAACATCTGTTCATTTCAATTAGTATAATAATTGATACATGTGTCATAATTTGTCAAGATTGTTAATGACTGAATGGTGAATAAAATCTTAAACGCTTAAAAAATGTGAATTTTTGGGCCCCCAGCCCCAAAGGAATGAATATTAGCAGTTTAGTGCCCTATAGTATTTTAATATTGGCTATCAAGTTGTCATATACACATTTTGGTTAAGATCCAATAATTTACACAGTAGCTAAAGCTTAAACTAATTTTTATATAGCTCGTATAAGCAAAACATGACGATATGGGCCCCCGGCGCCCCATGAGTGTTAAATTTTGAAAAAAGTGATAGTTACCATCCCGGGAGCATACTCAACAGTCTTGAAAAGTTTCATGACGATCGGGTGAATGGTTTAGACAGCTATAAAGGACATTCATACACACACAAACATATTTAAATATTTATATATATATATATATATACTTGAAAAATACCCGCACTTTGTAGCGGGAGTGTGCTGACCCTTTATCCAAGTATTAGGTGATGGTTATTACAATTTTTATTTGCCAAGTTAAATTTCAGATTCAACTATTTAGTTAAAATCTTATGAGAAACAGAGATATGCCATTTTACCGCGTGAGTTGTTTTCACTTAATGCAGTGCCTTTTAACATAACCTTACTATTCAAAAGATATGACTTATTAAATAATGATTCTTGCCGACCATAATAACTAAATTTACAATTTCATTCCCACTTGTACAAAATTAACATAACTTATATGTTTTCCGAAAGAGCTCTACCACCCTCGTCACTCAAAAATTTAATATATAATTACGAAACTGCATCGTATCACAATTGTAAGTTATATAATATTTGTAACCACGTCTATGAGATAAAGAACATGTGGCACTATCCCTTTAAAAGGCAAAAGCTAATTGACTCATAGCGCAAATAAACAAAATTATAAATGTACTTTCTAAAATACTATTTTTAAAAAAAAACGGTCGTATTAAAATGATATAAAAAAATGTGCACACCATATTTAGACATATAGAAAGCTGGCCGCATAAAATAAAGTCTTGTTATAAAGTAAATGTACTGGACCAAAATAACTCTTCATTTTGACGTATTCATAATTGTCTAAACAGGGAAATAATATTTAACATTTTTATGTCTCTATATTTTACGATTTATATTTACGGTTTATAAGCAATGTGTATAATTTCAAAAAGGAATCTTTTTTTTTGTTCCCTATTTCGGATAAGGCATCATATTTTGTAAATTATATTCAATGCACACACACACACCAGATTTTATATCTGAAAAATAAAATACATTAAAAAAAAAGATTCAACCGTCTGTTAATAAGTGCATCTTAAAAATGATTAAAAGGCAATTTTAGAAATGGCCTATGCTATTCTGAATACAAAGGAATGAACATAAAAACATATTCAATTCGCAATTCATATTAATTAAGCGTTTTCAGGATCACTTCATTAAATTTAGTCAACTTTTGTTAATACGTTCGGTAGCGAAAGTTTATAATGTATAGTGTATATAAAGCTTAAGTAAACAGTTTTAAAGTGTACGTTTATTTGACATAGGCCATCACTTTCAACATAAAATAAACTCGCTACATCTATGGTTTTTAATTAAATGTCGAGTTATGAATTAAATTTTTAAAAATCCCAATTTTATTCATTGCATGTAAAATATTAATACAATGCATCGTGAAAATAATTGAAATAAAATAATTTAAACGCATATGTAATATATAAAGCTCAGTTGATATTTTTATGTTTGTTTGTTTGTATCCATTAAAAAAAGGCCACTGCTTTGTTGACATTTTTCCAAAAGATCTCTGCCACTGTCGTCACTAAAAAAGCTCTTATATATTTACGACACTGCATGTAACACAATTGTAATTAATACAATATTTGCAACAGCGTCTATGAGATAAAGATAATAAAGATAAATAAAAAAAATTAGGCTATATTCCTAATTTTAAAAAAACAAACAAAACAAATCAATTTTATGTTAAAAATGCATGTGAAACCATCACAATAATCGATTTTAAAAATGGCCTATGTTAATCCATCATCAAAGGAATGAACATAACATATTCAATTCGCAATACAAAATAATTAAGCGTTTTCAGGATCACTTTATTTAGTTTAATCTACTTATGTTAATAAGTCCGGTAGCCTAAGTTTAAATAGTATAAGTGTATAGGTTATGTAAAAGACAACAGCTTATGTAAAAGACAAACAAAATATAAATGTTATATTAATAGGACACAGCTAAATTTAAGATGCGTACACGAAAATGTGCGCACAGTAATCAGGCGATAAAAGATTTTAAAACGTCGCACCGCTAAAAATGAAGCCTTGAAAAAAATACTGACACAATTATTACATAAATAGGTTTTTCATTAAATGTCGAGTTATGGAACAGAAAATAATTAAAACAAATTCGCAATTAAATTTAAACGTGTAAACAATTAAATCTAATGCATCGTGTGGCAGTTGTAATTAAATATGTTTACGTGTCTATCTAATATATAGAAAGTAACAGTAAAGAAAATGACAATTCTTTGTACTACACAGCTCAAATTATGAAGCGTACACGAAAATGTGCGCACCGTAATTAGACATTATAATATTTTTTCAAATGCGCACGGCTGAAAATAAAGTATTGGCATTGGGGAAAAAAAACGTCACCAAAAGTAACTCGCTTTGAACGGCATTTGAACGTCCGCGTAAATTTGTTCAATACAGAAATGAGGTTAAATTTTTTATTCTTTGTCTCTGCATTTTCTGATTATTTAATTTACGGCATTCGGGCAAAAGGGACAATTACAAAAACTAACTTAAAACCACCTTCAGGGTAAAAGGAACCGTCCTGCCAAATTTGGTCCCCGTCCGTCATTTGGTTTTTCCGTGATTGTCTAACAGAAAGTCGAAAAGTGAAACATACAAACATACAAACATACAAACATACAAAACATACAAACATACAAACATTTGAGCTTTATATATTGGATATATATATATATATCTAAGTATGTCTATGTTTGTGTGTGTGTGTGTGTGCATGTCCTTTATAGCTGACTAAACCATTCACTCGATCGTCATAAAACTTTTCGAGACTGTTTAGTATGCTCCCGGTATGGTAACTGGCTACTTTATTTTTCGAAATTTAACGCTCATGTGGCGCCGGGGGCCCATAATGTCATGTTTTGCTTAAATGAGAAATATAAAAGTTAGTTTAAGCGTTAGCTACTGTGTTAATTGAAGGATCTTAACTAAATTTTGTATATTAAAACTTGACAGCCAATATTTAAAATACTATAGTGCACTTGGCTCCTAACGGCTACTCTTTTGGGGCTGGGGGCACAAAATGTAATTTTCTTCAACTTTTAAGAAATTATTCCCCATTTATTTACTACCGATCATGAAAAATAATGATAATTGTATCTACTATTATCCATATTGAAACGAACAGGTGTTTTGTACTTTATGTCTTGTACATAATGGGCCCTGGGGCCCTTAATATCGTCGTTTTTTGCTTAAATGAGCAATATAAAATTTAGTTTATGCGTTAGGTACTAAGTAAATGAATAGATCTTCACCTAACTTTGGATACAAAAACTTGGTAGTCCATATTAAGATACTATGGGGAACTGAACTTCTAATGTCAATATTTTTGGGCCAGGGGCCCCAAATGTCTTTTTTTTGTTTATGTTAAATATATTTTTTCTACTTACTTTTTAAAGATCTCGAGAAATATATTCACAATAAAACTGAAATAAAATTAATAGGATTTTGAAATTGACCTCTTGTACCGAATGGGCGGGGGGCCCCTTAATGTCATTTTCCCCATATATGCTTAAGTAGTTTAAGCGTTAGCTAATGAGAAAATAACTGGATTTTGACCAAACTTAGTATATAAAAACTTAAGAGCCTATATTACTATAGGGCACTGAACTCTTACTGTCCATTCCCTCGGAGCTGGGGGCTTAAAATATCTTTTTACTGAACTTTAATCATTGTATTCCCTATTCAATTTTACACGATATTGAGTAATATAGCTTGAGTACAATGGCAATAAAAAAAACTATATTAGCACTCATTTTGGGGCTGGGGCCCTTAACATCGTTTATTCTATTGTGCGCTATTTAATTATAAATTTATTAATCCGTTTGCTATGAAACTTGGATTTTTTTTTACACACTTCCACGAAGGTTTCTGCAGAATTGTTTTTAAACATACCACTCATTGATTTCTTTAAATTCATTCATTTTTAAATCCCTTATATTAACTTCGCGGCCGTCTCTATCGTCATCTCTCTCTCTCTGTCTGTCTGTCTTGGGCGGGCGGAAAATCAAAAGTCACAAATGACCCACTTACAGTGATTCGATCGAGCTGAAATTTGGCACACGGACCCGTCTCACCTAACAATGCATCGTATCAAAATTTCAGATCGATCGAACGTACCGTAATTAAATTAATGCATTTTTAGTTTATCCTTATATAGGTATGTAATTCAAATTCACGTTTGTTATTGTTTTTTTTCCACGTGAAAGTTTGAGTTGACGCGTTGAGGCGACCCATCGAAGTACGGGGTGCTTTTGTTTACATTTTACGTGTCACGCTGAGCTCGGTCAAGCGAATCGCGTGACCAGACTTTTCCCCTCTCCCCCCTCCCCACCCCAGGGTTATGAAGCAAAGTTGAGTTAAGACAGATTCAGTCTGTAAATGTTTGAGCGTTTGAAAATAATCAATACTGTTAGTTATGTCTCATATATAAGGGATTTATAGTCAAAAACTTTGTTTTTACGGGTTGTTTTATTACTTAGATCGTTGCAACGCACGACGGGTCTTCTAGTAATACATAAAAACAGGATGAAATATACTCGACACATTTTTGATAAATAAATATATTTGAAAACAAAGTGAATCCATAGTTTTAAGTAAAACAACACATACGCTGTGGTTTTCGTTGAGCAGATGTTTATTTTTATTTAAATCGAATTAAATAACATAAATTAACCACATAAATTTATCATTCAATCCAAGGTACAAATCGGGCAAAGAATGAGGGGTGAAGAATATAAATCGCATATCGATCTTGAACGACACGTACCATCATTACGGGCAACTGATAGCTTACGATTACGTCTAACAAAAAAATAGTTGTTAAAAATACTACTGATTTGCATTTATAACATGGACTTTTTAAGGTCATGTTACATGAACATAACCGTTGTTTTTTTTCCCGCAAATCTTGCCTAAAAATACATGGAAACAAAATGTGAAATTATGTTTTCCGGTGTCGCGAAATAATAATCGTCAGTTACGGGATCTATATATGCGTTATAACAATATAAATAATCGAAATTAATCGATTACATTTTTACCCGATTAATTTTTTAAACCTGCTGTTCACAGGTCCCCCAATTATTACTATGGCACCCACAAATTCTAAAGTGGCTGCAGAAAGACAGATGAGCTTTTTCTGTCGTGCGTCTGGGAACCCAGCCCCTACGTTCCATTGGGAGAAAGACAGAAAACGCATAAAGAACAGCCGAGCCAGGTTCGAGACTATATTGTTCCCCTACGTGACGGCCCTGAGGATCAAAACCTTCCGCGGCGTGGGAGAACGGGACGTACATCTGCGTGGCCAACAACGGACTCGGCGAGGCCAGGGCCAACGCCTCATTGATGATTTACTGGAGAGGATGTCAGGGATATTGTTGGTATATGGACTCAGGTATTGGTATACTTTAGGTGCCGCCCTCATGTTCGCCTTTGGATGATGTCTTATTTGGTACCATTTACAAGAAACAGCCATTACTGGAGAGCTAAAATGTGAGGGTTTGTTATGTTATTATATTGGGTAATTTTAGGGCGAAGCGCATTTTAGATGCTAAATATAACATTACATATAAAACAGTTGAAATATAGAGACACTACATTTGCTCTAGAATTAAAAACTTAGGGTTGGAACTAATTCATTTATTTATTTATATTATTTTTTTATAAAAGAAGGTTCAGTCATTTCTTTGTATCTGTCCCAGTCTCTAACTTTCCTACCCTTCCCTGCCTTCTCCTTCTAAACTGACTCCTCTTTTAATGTCCCCAACAATTGCCATCTCTCTCTTGTCCCTGTGTCTATAAATCACGATTAAATGCTATTTATCCTCAAGAGCTCCCCTGTCCTCATGTCAAGTCTCACGCAAATGACCTCAGTCCTGCCAACAATATTTGCAGGTGCATCTAGCCGCTACGTTACACAAACATCGACGTCACCAAAAGACGTGTTTTTCTTTAACACTGTTGTTTTTAATTCCGTTTGTCAGCTTATGCAACCCTTACAAACCCCTCTCCCCAGCTGGCCACTCCACACTTAGGGGCGGAGATGGAGTGGTTAAGTCCTAAAATCAATACCCGCCAGTATTGATCGGCGGTGTCCGTAATCAAGTGTAGGTCAGTGTGACACCAAACCACGCACACGCTTCGGTTGATACACGTGTGCTAGAAAGCATTGCCTCTGTGAGTTGTGTTGGAGATGTGTCTATGGGGTGGGCGGTGCCACGATGCTTGTATCTGCATCTGTGCTGAAGTATTTTTGGCATGTGAATTTATTACCATGATGTTATTTGATTTGGTGGAAAAGCATCCATGGAAAAAAACTGTCTTAAATGTTTTTAAAAAAGTATAAAAATTAGACACGATTGCATTGTTGTCAAGGAAACGCCCCAGGAAGGGACATATTGATTGCATTGCTTCTAGCTGTGTTGGGTAGACTTAAGGATGGAAGGGGTTGGAGCGTGGTTTATTGACTAAACTTTCGTGTGTTGCTAAGTAGGATACGTCTAAACATATTTATCATAGTGGTATTCTTTGCTCGTCTCTTTCGATATACTTTTGGATTTCTCAACTCAACCTAACCATCTATCCTTTTTACTCTCTTTTATTTCTTCTTTACATCTCCTTCCCACCTTTCATCACTTTCCAATTGTCACATTACCCACTCTATTTTCAAACTATCTTTCTCTCTCTCTTGCTCCATATTTCCTCTCTATATTACTGCCGCAACGGAATTTTTTTTTCCAATTAGAAAGGGTTTCATTATTTCAAGGGAAACAAACAAATCTAACCAACTTAACTGTTGTGTTTCAGTTAGCAACCATTGTTTCCTCCTTATTAGAAATTTTAAAAGCGTAAAAAACCATTATAATAAATACACTCAATTCATTTTTTTTTGGTGGTTTTTTTTTCAATTAGCTCATTTATTAGAATATGTATGTTATGTCACAAATTCAATGAAAAGTATGAGCATTTCATACGTGTCCTTGCATTGTAGAAACTAGGAATTTCCTAATTTTTAGATTTAATTGTCGAAACATTCATGCAATTTCCAGAATTTCACTTACTGCGTCCCAACCCCCTTGGTATCTAATCACATTTTTTTCTGCCACGAAGCCCGACCATTTAAAAGTCTTTTGCTTACAGCTGTCTCGTAATCTATTACTTTCAGGCAATCTTTTATGTGTATTATGTGTTATACTGTGATAAGTTTCTCTTCTTTTATAGACATGCAATAATTCCTTGTTGTTTTAGTCGTGGTATTTGATCTAACTGACGTGTGTATCTTCGTCTTTTCATTGTGCAAATGGTAATACATATAGGTTGATAGTAACACATTTTTTTTAAAAATTCAATATAATTGTCTTAATTTATTTTTAGAGTGGTAAACATGTTTTTATATTTTATGTATTTGTAATGTTGATGACCATAGCCAGAAAGAATTTCTGAAATAGCTATGCAACAGCTTAGACGTTGGAATTATCACAAGTTCTTTATATATCTTTTAAGAAATTTTTAAAAAATATATTTAAAAAAACAAATTAAAAAAAACGTTATTAGGTGTTGTTTCCAATAGCCCTTGCTTCGTGTGTACACACATTAAATTTCCTCTATGTTCGTTTCCGGTTCACCTATAATTTAAAATTACTTTTCATTTTTTCGTGTAAACAACGGATGTATTTTCCTGTAAAAAAAAAGATGTATTGAAGTATGTTTTTATAAACGACTGAGATAATGATGTAAATTCCTGTAAATAACTCTTCTGTATGATGTTGGCATCAATTAGTAATGGTCAACATGCATTAATAATTAGTTCACACATTGAAGTTGCATACATACTTTCAGAGTTATTTGTATAATCCATTAATACATGATTACAAGCATACGCGGATTACAGCTCTCAGACAGATTTCTTGAACTAAATTCGATTTTGACTTTATTTAAACGTTTTAATTGACCACATATGCACGTGTCAACTGGCCACAAGGCTCTTCTAACAGTTACTGTTTATTTTCACCCAGACTTGCCTGCAGGCTATCCCCTATCTTGACGAGCCCAAATCTCAAGTCAGTGAAAGAGGACAGTCCCATAAAGCTGGAGTGTGAGGTCAGAGGTGACCCCAAGCCGTCCATCATGTGGCTCAAGGACTCGCTGCCCCTCGACATTAGCGACCCGAGAGTGGAGGTCCAGGAATCAGGTACTGGCGATAGGTCTCTAAGAGTTGTTTAATTACTTAAATTAATCTTACTTTGATGCTTAATCGAGTTGGGATGGTGAAACAAAAGCTAAGATACATCGCAATGTGTCACTTATTATTTTTATTTTTACTTAAGACATTAGAAGCAAATTTTTGATCATCGGTGTTTCCTAAAACACTCTTCTGAAACATTATTTACTACTTTAAATGCTAAATATTTTGAATTGGAAAAGTTTATTCATTAAATATGTACTTAGTTTTTATCCAAATTAGTTTTTATTTGTTTGTTCTTTTGTTTTATTAAGTTATTTATAGATGTAGAGTAAACTAATAGTTCTCAACAAGAACACACGGGCTGCAATCTAAAATTACTTAGTTTTTTTTTGTTGACAATTTTTCGAATTCATTACTACCCTCAATAAGGTACTCAAAGATAAGTTCATAACACGGAATTCTTTTTTTAGGGTGCCATTCTTCAAATGTCATATTCGAGGTACATAAATCAAAAGTAGTCGAATTTTTCAAACCATTATATAGCCAATAACCTCATAACTGTAAGAGCAAAGCCATTTGATTTTAGCAAACTGAACCGAAATCTTATTATTATTAATCATTATTGTTTTCCAAAAAATGTATATGCATTTTTTTATTACATCCCTTAAAATGCATCGGAAGTACACTTCTGATAGATATACGTGTATACATATAGTTTCAAACATTATGTTTTGACTATGGCCCAGGTACTCTAACCATACAACACAGCAAGGCGTCTGACGAGGGTATCTATGAATGCGTTGCTGAGAATGAAGTCGGGGTCGCCTACTCGTACAAGGCAATGGTCTACATTAGACGTGAGTGCCAGTAAACAACATTTTCACCCCTTCCCAAAGGCTCATCGCCCTTAAATTAGACTGATCTTTTGCACTGTAGTGAATGTGTTGAGTATAAAAACACACGCTATGGTCATTTTAGATTTAAGTGTAGCCCTAAAATATAGAGAAACACGTTTTACAATACCCCTGCTTTTGAACAATTTGAAAGTAGTGTTGCTTTGTTTTCTTGATGCATAATAGTCTGGTGAATATTTTGTTAGCATCCATTAACTTTCGACCGATGAGATTCAAGGACTGATTCTCGATGATTTATGAGCTGAAGAAACCTTTGATCCAATAATTTGTTTGTGTTCGTCTTCTTTATTGCAGCTATCTGTACGTGCGATCAAACTAAGTGTTTTTGTTTCTGCTCTAGGAAACTCATGAAGGGAAAATAAAAACTTGAACATCAACTTTTACCATAGAGTGAAATAAACAAAGAGACCATACCTTCATGGTCAATCCCATTTTAACTGCCAATGAATTGAAGAATCAAGATATGTCTGGCCGCTGTAGACGGTGGTGTGTCTTCAAGGTGCGCCAGGCTGGTGGGGTTGTTGTGGTGTGGGGCTCAGTGTGACAGAAACTCAGTCTATAGTAGTACCACCAGATGGTGTTGTTGTGGTGAAGGGCTCGGTGTGACATAAACTAAGTCTATGGTAGTACCACCAGATGTTGTTGTTGTGGTGAAGGCCTCAGTGTGACAGAAACTAAGTCTATGGTAGTACCACCAGATAGTGTTGTTGTGTGGGGCTCAGTGTGACAGAAACTAAGTCTATGGTAGTACTACCAGATGGTGTTGTTGTGTGGGGCTCGGTGTAACAGAAACTAAGTCTATGGTAGTATCACCAGATAGTGTTGTTGTGGTGAAGGGCTCAGTGTGACAGAAACTAAGTCTATGGTAGTACCACCAGATGGTGTTGTTGTGGTGAGGGGCTCGGTGTGACAGAAACTAAGTCTATGGTAGTACCACTAGATTGTGTTGTGTGGTAAGGCTTAGTGTGACATAACTCCGTCTATGGTAGTACTACCAGATGGTGTTGTTGTGTGGGGCTCAGTGTAACATAAACTAAGTCTATGGTAGTACCACCAGATGGTGTTGTTGTGGTGAGGGGCTCGGTGTGACAGAAACAAAGTCTATGGTAGTACCACCAGATAGTGTTGTTGTGGTGAAGGGCTCAGTGTGACAGAAACGCGGTCTATGGTAGTACCACCAGATAATGTTGTTGTGGTGAGGGGCTCGGTGTGACAGAAACTCAGTCTATGGTGGTACCACCAGATAGTGTTGTTGTGGTGAGGGCTCAGTGTGACAGAAACTCAGTCTATGGTAGTACCACCAGATGGTGTTGTTGTGGTGAGGGGCTCAGTGTGACAGAAACTAAGTCTATGGTAGCACTACAAGAAGGTGAGAAGGTAAGAGGTTTAAAGTCTTCAAGTTTTTTACTGTAGTAGGTCAGGGTGCGGGGTTTAATTCAACAATATGCCATCTCTAAAGAAAACAAGTGAGACTGGGATTTAAGACATTCCTGTGGAAGTAGAGTTGAGCTAACCGATTTCTGACATATATAATCATTGAATGGTCGTTAAATAAAAAAAACCCGTAAAAAGAAACGTTTTTCAATATAAATCATTTATTTTAAAGACATAACTACAAGTATCTCGTAAGTAGAATCTAACGGAAGAGGGGGGATATGTCAGGGTATGAGAATCACTGCGAATGATTGTTGTGAGATTGTGGTGAGATTGTTGTGAGCCAGTGTTGGAGTCGGGTCAAGGCGTTGTTGACGGGTATGAACTCCTATCACGTGAATAATGTCTAGTGATGTCTGAGCGAACTTCTGGTCACACGGGATATGTCAGGGACATGACCAGAGGACACGCCAGGGTCAGTTGAGACCAGTTGGGGGGGTATATAAGAGAGTAGTCGAGACGAGTGCGGGGTGTGTGGCAGAAAGCTGTGTAGTTCGCACAGTGTTGTGCGGTCAGACCGGTCAGGATAGACCGGGGAGCTGCAGGGTTGCAGTAACACAGAGAGTTGAGTTTAACGTCGCCCAGAAGCGGTCGGGTCGGACCGAGGGCATGCTTGAGCATACAGCCGTTATATATAGATGTATTTTATGTCAAGGCAAGACAGCCAGTTGTACAGTTGTTTATAGTAGAATAAACATTGCATCGTTACACAGACTTGTGTCATCTCTTGTGTATGTTGTGTGTAGCGGAGAGCAAGGTACAATCCACCTAAACATAGAGACTTAACATTCATTATAATACACATCGCACGACAATCCACAATTGTAATTATGTTTTATATAGAATAAAGGATTTATATTTTTATAAAAACAACTAAAGTCTGCCTGCTAAATTTCAGCTCGATTTGATCAAAGGAAAAGAGTTGTAAACATTTTTAATATAGTGCTCAGTGCAAGACAGACTAGTAATTACTAGCATTTACATTGAAAGATCGGGAATATATTTTTAAAAAGTATCGTCAATATAATACGCACCGCGACACTCTAGCACAAAAATTAACATGCTACATATATATAAATAGAGATAATCTAACAATTTATTAATTTAATTACAGTACATTCGATTGATCTGAAATTTTGATAAATCATTTTGATCGTCGGCTCAAAAATGCCTGCAAAATGTTAGCTCTCTAGCATACGAGAGAAAGTGGGTTAAAAATCGATCCAATTTTTTTTGGCAAACAATCAAGCAAGGCTTTAAGCAATCAAGCAGACGCCACGAGTTAAGATGAAGGATTTAAAGAGTGGTAGGGTTGTAAGGTGGGTTTACAATTTAATATTTTTTGTTGTTAAGGTTTTTATATTTGTGTAGAGGGCGTAGATGAGAGTGGCATTTACTGGCTGATTTAAAAATTATACAATATTTTATTACCGCCTCAGCTGGACAAGTACTCTCATAAATAGGTCATTAGATGTATATTAGTATATTTAAGATTTACGTGTAGCAACTCCATGTAACTCTTTGCTCTTGCTGCTATAAATACAAACCTCTAAATTAGGGAACTGTGGTTTCTAGGATATTTTCATTTTTCGGCGTCACGTCTTGCAAAAGGAAATAAAAATATTCGCATCGCTACCAATGCTGACAGAAATCCCACTATTTTCTTTTCTGAAGCATTTGACCATGCCAATAGAAATGTTAGCACATCTCTTTTCTCACCATTACCTACAATACCTTCTACCTCTAAAAAGTAATTATTCACGATTCGTTCAATCCACGACATTCGGAAATTTCCTTTTGCCGCACAGCTGCTATCTATACCTCCCCGGCTATATCACGACGCGAAAGACAAATCCAAACCACTAGTATGTTTTTCCAGGACATCAAGCTATGTATCACATTCAACAAGCTCCGTGTCGTTGATTTCCTGTTTTTGGTTTAAGCCTTCATGCAATACCATCATACACCTTTCTCCGGATCGCTTCTACCCAATGTCAAATCTATTCATTCTGACAGTCGTTTGAATTAGTATTTGTCATTGCATATAGATGCGTTATGGGTATTGGTTAGTGTGGGGTTTGATTGCTGTTGTATATATATACCAGATAAAAACAAAATCAAATTGAAAAATGTATGTGTAGATTGTTGTTCATTTTGTTTAAATCAATCTTTGCTTATTTATTATTGAAGTTCATGTGTTATGTCTTTGGTAGTTTTGAAAAAATACTTAAATTAATCTTGCATTTAAAAATAATGGATGAATAAAGTTGAATCAGTATGTTTAAATGTACAAGGAACAGGTTTTGCCAGATTTAAGACAAGGCTTGGAGAAGGTTTTGTGTAATGTTGTTTAGCTCCTTAAAATGCAATATTTCATAAATTCTATTCATATTTAAAAATAATACCCATTAGATTATTCAATCGAACAAAATGCTTCAGTCTGCTGCTGAAGTAATTTTAAATAAGTTTCGTAATTATTAACATTAACGATTGAGTATTTCATTGACTTCTAAGTTCCCCAGAATTTAACACTCTATAGGATTTCAGTCCCCATCTCTCTCTACTGCTGCTATTGTTAGTTTTGCTGGAGGTTTATAACTTAGTTGTTCGTTCACTCCTCTTGCTTACATGAGCAAAAACACGCCACTCAGCAAAATCAGTTCTTTTAATTGAGTACAATACTTCTGATCTGGTTGTCGTTGATTTACTCGGTGCTCAGTCTCTGTTCCGTCATGTGACCTAGTGGAAACCCAGACTCCTACTACTTGGAACCATGACTCCCTCTTCGGTGGCTCTCTGGCTTCAACTCGTGATACCCTGGCTTCTCTCTTGCCACCCTAGCTTCTCCTCACTGATCTAACATCTCCCTGTACTTATATTGCCCACCCTGATTACCCGTGGTTAACCCCTCACATCCCTGGATGGCCGCGACAGGTGTCCCAATAATTGATATATGACCATGCGAGTTTCTGGTTGGTTTAAATTTACTTTGTTTATTCAAATCTATAAACCTTTCACCAACGTTATTTAGGACGCTGAAATACAATAGTCGCGTATACCAGCATTAGACCCTGGGTCAATCAACCTTATTCAACCACCCTAGTGAATTTCCCGCCTTAGACTTTTCCCATGGGTGATTCACCCTAAATGATTCTCCACAATACTGTGCGTGTGACAAGGCTAACAGACCAATAAGACGATATGGACATCCTGCTTATAATAAAAGTTTGTCACAAATAATGTTATTAGCACTTCCTTAATTCCTTTTGTTATTTTCTACGTTTAGTAAAGCGCATTTATCCAAAATTCGTACGGCTTAGCCAGACGTTACGGTCAAGCCAGGAAGTGACGTCAATCTCACCTGCATTGCAGTAGGAAAACCCAAGCCACTCGTCAAATGGCGACATGGGTCCCAAGACCAGACCGGCGATGACAACACCCTATTGAAGTAAACAAGCCAATGCTCGGAAATTTCCAATTGTTGAGTAACTACACGTGCCAGGCGACTTCTGACTTGGCAGCATCGAGCACAACGTGCAGGTCATCGTGGAGTGTGAGTTCTCCTCTGCCAATATTTAGTTGGACATTTGTGTTATAAGCATGAAAACTATTGCCAAGACATTTAGTGCAAATTATTTATCTGTTATTAAATCCCTTTTATTATCTTCGAAATCTTGTCATGATCCCTCTCTGTCTGTCGTCATCGCTTCGTACGTCGGGCGGAAAAAACAAAAGTAAAAAAAAATGACACACTTCCCTTGATGCCATCGAGCTGAAATTTGGCCCTAGACTCGTGTAACCTAACAATGCATCGTATCACAAACGCAGATCGATCAAAAGTACCTTAATTTAATTAATGCCCTTTTAGTTTATCTCAATACAGCATATGTAATTCAAATTCACTGCTTGTTAATTGTTTTTCTTTCACGCGCCAGTTGAGTTGACGAGTTGACGCAACCTGTCGATGTCCACACCGCCTCCCGTCCCTTCCCCCGATTTTAAAACCAGAGAATATCACTCGGTGTCAGTCTGTAAATGTTTGTCGCGTTTGAACAAAATCAATACTTTTAGTTATGTCTCACATATAAGGGATTTATTGTCAAAAACTTTCTTTTTACGGGGTTGTTTAATTAAATCCCTTATATTAACTCCACCGCCGTCTCTGTCGTTCGTCGTCGGGCAGGCGGAAAAACAAAAGAAAAAAAACACACTTCGTGTGATGCCATCAAGCTGAAATTTGGCACATAGACTTGTATCACCTAACAATGCATCGTATTAAAATTTCAGATCGATGTAACATTCCGTAATTAAATTAATGCATTTTTAGTTTATCTCTATATATCTTATGTAATTCAAATTCACAGTTTGTAGTTGTTTTTCTGTAACGTGCCATTTGAGTTGACGCATTGACGCCATCCATCAATGTACTAGCGTGCTTTTGTTTACATTTTACGTGTCACGCTGAGCTCGGTCCAGCAATTTGTGACCTTACCTTTCCCCTCTCCCCCGACCCCCCCCCCGGGTCATACAGCAAATGGGATTTAAGGCAGATTCAGTCTGTAAATGTTTGTCGCGTTTGAACATGATGAATACCTTTAATTATTTCTCATATGTAAGGTATTTATAGTCAAAAACTTTGTGTTTACAGGGTTGTTTAATTAAATCGCTTATATTATCTTCAAAATCTTGTCTGTCGTCATCTCGCTCGCAGGCGGAAAAACAAAAATAAAAAATGACACATTTCCCGTAATGCCATCAAGCTGAAATTAGCAAGTAGACTCGTGTTACCTAACAATGCATCGTATGGAACTTACAGATCGATCGAAGGTAGCGTAATGAAATAGATGCATTTTAGTTTATCTATATAAAACTATATGTAGCGGTAGCTATTGTTTACATTTTACGGGTCACTTGAGCTCGCGCCACCCATCGATGACCATATCTCGTGTTTAACAACCAGGTTGAGTTCACTCAAGTTCAGGTAGTAAATGTTTGTCGCGTTTGAAAATAATCAATACTTTTAGTTATATCTCATATATAAGGGATTTATAGTCAAAAACATTGTTTTTACGGGGTTGTTTAATTATATGTTATACAATTACTATGCTACGGGGTAAGCACAAGACAATTATGACATTATTTTGTTTTGTGGGTCTCATTTTCTAATAGAAAATTAGAGATGATGAAACAAATGACAAACGTGGGATATCGAGACAGCAACCTTCTTTATCATAAAATAACAACATTGGTCTATTGAGAATAAAAAAATTAAGCTTCGTCAAACATACACCTAGACATGTGCACATGCACACACACTCACACATATATACATTCAAAGCGTGACCTCTAAATGCAAACACAAAATAAACCTCATCAAGTAACCATGGCTCTTTATTTATAGTGCGCTTCTCACAAATTAATATATTTTCAAATTTTCAAAGGGTCTACGCCAAAACTAACCCCTTAATGTTACATTTTCTCACAAGTAGTTATTAGTAATTATAGATACATATAATTTTTTAAAAAAATAATCACATGACGTCACACCGTGACGTGAAAGCAAGAAGCTATGTTAATCTCAAAACCTAAAATATCATCATTTATTTTTGGGTGGTACATACAATAGAAATATATAAATTTAGGAGTATTTCGTTTTGGCGTCTCAACTTTCTCTCAGAGATTTAGAGAATAGAGCCTTGGCAAAAATGGGCTTCTTAAGAGTGGAAAGCGAGAAAGCAAACAACTTCTTAAAATCACACAAACACACACACACACACACAAATAATTTTTAAAAAAATCTAAATAAATATAAATATTAAATATGGTTGAGTAGTCAAAAAATTGCAATCATTACAAATGTTGGCATATTTTTATGAACTTAATTTCTCAACTTTGAAATTATATCTTACTCTATAAGTTATGTGCCATTGTAAGGAAAGTCAATTCGCGTTTAGAAATCATATTTATAAATGTTCTAACAGGCACGTTTTCTTTTCAGAGGAATCTGTCTTTTCAATAACCATATCATGCCTCAAGATACATCACAAATGATGTCTTTGACATAAAGTCATTTTAAAAAACTTCGCTTGACCCTTTCCTCCCAGTAATGTCGAAGCAAACTTGGGAAGATACGTGCGTTGCGTAAACAGTTGTATCAATCATCTTTTTTAACAAAAGACTAACAATTGTGAGTTGATGACAATGCAAGTATTGCTAATTTATCGTATCGTAGATTCTTTGATTTTAAAAGACAAATCTTGCTCCTATTTACTCTATCACAATTACAAATTCCACATCACTAATATGGGAAAAGCGTATACCAAGATACTGAAATAACAAATATCATTGTTTCTTATTTTAAAGTCCAATCATTTGGGGTGGGGGAGGGTGTGGGGCTTTTCAAAATAAAAAGTCTCCATAATTTTGGTTTTTGCTGCATTAAAAGTGTATCATATTTATCAAGAAAGCTTCTTTTGTTTCCTTTTAATAAAGATACACATCTTACACCACAAATTTCTGGAGTGTGAAATGTTATATTTTAACGCACAGGGCGAATATTTCTCAGAAATTTTGTAATGTTTAACTGTGTAAGTGTTTTAAAACCTCCTTGAATACTACATTTTAGTGAAAAATCTTTTGTGTTTCGTCATATTGCCTTGTTCGTTCGTAGAAAGTGTGTTTATCCTGACAGCGTTAAAAAACTTCGTTCGGTAAAATGCAACATAAAGTTGCCCTTGACAGAAGACGGGAGGCAGCAAATAAATGCCAAATGAGTCGAATGTCTGTCCCTGACTTTTGTTGATTGTCATTGCAAATGCCAGTTTCAATGGAAAATGTTTGCGTCTTAATGTAAATGGAAGATCAGGGTCCCTTGGTGCAAGAATAACTCTTGGGAGGAATACCCTCGTGTTTTTAAGAGAAACAGTAAGAACTTTACAGTCAATGACATTTGACATTATGTTTTTGACAACTAATTTTGTTCCGTTGCAGAGACCGCGCGTAGAGTCAAGGTTTTGTAAAAGTATGACTACTGCGTTAACTTTTAATACAAGCGTATGTGGGGGCATACTTTCATGACTTAAACTGTTCAAGAAGTTTATTGAATAGTTAGCAATTTCCCCAGCATTAAGAAATTAGCACCAGATTGCAATTTAACCCACCAAGCCAAAGTCAACAGAACTAAACAACGTGCTCAGCGAATTTGAAAAGTTGTGAACCATGTCAAGGTAAATGCTTTAAATTCAAGATTATTTGCTGTACTATCGGACGAAATGGGTGCGGAACACAAAAAGTTCGTACTGCATGATGATGTGCGTTGGTTGTCTCGAGGCAAAGTACTCTCAGGAATTTTTGAATTGTGAAGAGAGCTCTACCAGTTCCTACAAAAGAAAAAGCCAGGTTGGTGTCAAATATTTCTAAATGCGAATTGAACAGCAAAGTTGGCTTACCTGCCTCATATCTTTGCCATTTTTAATGAGCTCAATATCTCCAAACAAGAAAGGATGGCGTCATTATTTACAATGGCAGACAAGATTGATGGACATAAACGAAAGCTAGAAGCATGGAAGAGTCGAGTGTCAGCACATTGTTTCAATATGTGGATACGCAATCCTTTTATTGCTTCAAAGGTTGACTTGTCTGTAACTGTGTACGATAAACAGTTGGAGGTACCTGCAGGTGAAGGTTTAAAAATGAATTTCGTAAGTATGACATCTCTTGCATCCTTTTGGATCACATGAGTTCAGAATATCATGAACTTGCCAAAATTGCTCTCAAGGCAATTCTTCCAATTCCTTCATCTTACCTACGTGAGACTGGTTTTTTAAACAATAAGAATTATTAAGACAAAGTACAGGAACATAATAGATGTTTGTTCACCATTGCGTGTAGCGTTGTCCTCAATTGAGCCAAGACTTGATAAACTTGCAGCAAATAATCAGACTCACCTCAGCCATTAGTTTAAGTTAAACTTTTAACATTAACTTACACATGCACTAGCTATAGTTAATATATTAGTATTTTTTAATTAATAAATATGGATTTTTATATTAACGTTTATCTTCTCTTATCAAAACGCATGTTTAAATCGGGATATAAATTTATAAAAGTGCTATCAATTTTCTAAAAAAAGTTAAAACTATGGCTGGCTTTATCAACACATCTTTATACAAAATGAAGACAATCGTAAATGATCATTAAGCAATCAATGCTTAAGTTTATTCTTTTTTTAAAATTGTACAATGACATGTAGCATAAAACAAACTGAATTCATGCTTAATCTTTAGTGGTTTAAGGCTCTGTAGGGGCTAATTTTTCTATCACGTCATTACTGGAAAATAGCGCACCGTTCCGTGGAGCAATGAGAAAAATTCCTGCCGGTCCATCATACGAAAAAGTTTGAAAATCACTGCTCTAGAGAACCAAGATGTTATAAACTTACATGAGGCTTCCCCAGTCAAAAACATCTTCATGAAGTCTCCACTGAAGGATTTACTTTAAAATACATGTCAAAGGGCAGGATTAAGCCTCCACAATAAGATTAATTCTCCAAGAGATGTAAAACTAAATATTAACCCTTAATAAACCCGCTCCCATCATACTGTCAATAATATACAAAATAAACACTCAATAACAAAATAATAAAGTCCAATTGCTATTGTAGAAATGTGTCATGAGAGTTAGGAACACACCATTCGACTCCATCTCAGGGCGTGAAGTCAATTGAAATATTGCATATAATATTATTTTTTAAATTGAGATTTATGTTTAGATTAAATGACAAATTAAATGCAACAATAAGTTTGGATTCTTTCCACTTGTGTATATTTGAAGTTTTTAAGTTGGTAAATGCACTGCATCGGTCAAGGGTTGTGTTTGTCATGGCATGTGTTGGTGATATTCCTAGATAAAAGGTAAAACCACACAAACTTGATGCGGTTAAGCAGTTAGATACTATAGGAAGCTAGATGTAAATGTTAAATAGATTTAATTTTCATAACTTTTGAGCTTAAGGTAATAAAATGTTATTTACCGTAATTAGAAACTGCAACGTGCGCAGTTGCCACACCCCGGGCAACGGCTTTGACTGGCTTGCTAAACCTGGTGAGGGTAGCTGACGGGTCTCAAACCCTCGGTGATCTAGATATGTCCATCTATGCACGTGAAGACTGGATTCGGTGGACAGAGCGGAGGAACCACTAGTTGGTCAACGGTCAAAAAGGCGAATCTCAGCAAAGCGTTGTTGAACGCTAAGGGCATGACAAGACACACAGGACATCATGGCCATCCAGTGCACCCGTCTCCATCACCAGCCGTCTCGACTTAGTCCTGCCGCTGGATAAGATTGCCTCGGGCGAGAGAGTGAGATCGACGAACTGCGCAACTCCTTCTCACTTAAATCCAAGTTACCGCGCAAGTCACTTTTGTCATCCATCCCATACCAGCGGTCGAAACAAAAAGAAGAAAACGAGGATATTTCCTCTCATATTGGGCGCATGGAATGTGCGCATACTCCTGGACAGAGACGATGCAGACAGACCTCAGAGGAGAACAGCCCTGATTGGTAAAGAACTCGCTAGATATGGCATCGACGTCGCAGCCCTGAGCGAGACCAGGCTCGCGGGAGAAGGAGAGCTCTGTGAAAGAGGATCTGGTTACACATTTTACTGGAGTGGCAGACCCAGCGAGGAGCGACGTGAGGCAGGCGTTGGGTTTGCAGTTAAGATAACTCTTGTCGGAAAGCTGGCTGGACTTCCCAAGGGAGTGACGACAGGCTCATGACCATGAATCTCCCACTGGCTGGAAAGAAGCCCCTCACCATCATCAGTGCCTACGCTCCAACCATGACTAATCCAGATGACGTAAAGGCAAAGTTATACGAAGAACTTCACACTGTCATAGCCGACGTTCCAAAGACGGACAAAGTCATCTTGCTAGGTGAATTCAACGCAAGAGTTGGCAAGGACATCGTTGCCTGGGAAGGAGTCCTTTGACACCATGGAGTGGGTCAATGCAACAGCAACGGTCTTCTTTTACTCCAGACCTGCGCTGAACTTGAACTGCTGATCACCAACACGATCTTCCGCCTTCCCACTCATAACCGGACGTCATGGATGCACCCCATATCGAAGCACTGGCATCTTATTGACTACGTCATCGTGAGGAAGAGGTACAGGCAGGATGTACGAGTTACCAAATCCATGTGCGGCGCTGAATGCTGGACAGACCACCGCCTCATCATCACCAAGCTCAACATCCGCATTCAGCCTAAACGACGCCCGCAAGGGAAAAAGGCCCCGAAACGTTTTAATGTTGTCAAACTGAATACCGACAGCTGCAAACAGTCCTTTGTAGATGCTCTGGAAAAGTGCTTGAAATCCACCTCTCCGGGAAACCAGAGCGTGGAGGCAGACTGGGCATCACTCAGAGAGCTGATTTACACCACAGCTACAGAGACCCTGGGGCCCCAGACCAGGAAACATAAGGACTGGTTCGATGAGAACTCCGAAGACATCAAGCAGTTATTGGATGAGAAACACCACCTTCACCAAGCTTACCTCAATAACCCCAAGTCCACGGCAAGGAGAGATGCACTCATCGACATACGCAAGACTGTTCAGCAGAAGCTCCGTCAGATGCAGGACGATTGGCTCGGCAACAAAGCTGACGAGATCCAAGGCTATGCAGACAGGCGTGACTATAAAAACTTCTACGACGCCTTGAAAGAAGTATATGGCCCCACGCCCTCAGGATCAAGCCCCCTCCTCAGCGCAGACGGTAACACTCTAATCACAGACAAAGAGAAGATCTTGGATAGATGGGTCGAACATTTCGATGACGTCCTAAATCGCCCTTCGACAATCAACGACGAAGCCATCAATCGTCTACCCCAAGTGCCCACAAACAAAGCACTGGATGACCCCCTAACCTTGCTCGAGACCCAGAAATCAATCTATCTTATCTACAGTGGCAAAGCACCTGGCTCTGACGCCATACCAGCTGAGGTCTACAAGGAGGCGGGAACAGCCCTGACTGAACGGCTCCACGAGCTGTTTCTCTTAATATGGCAGCAAGAGACGATCCCGCAGGACTTCAAAGATGCCACCATCATACATCTATATAAGCGAAAAGGAAGTAGACAGACTTGTGACAACCACAGAGGCATATCCCTGCTTTCTATTGCAGGAAAGATCATTGCCAGAATTTTGCTCAAGCACCTCACAGTGCACCTTGACCAAGGACACCTGCCTGAAAGTCAGTGTGGATTCCGAAAAGAGCGAGGAACCATCGACATGGTGTTCGCTGCCAGGCAGCTGCTGGAGAAATGTCAGGAGAAGAACTCTGACCTGTTCTCCACCTATGTCGACCTGACCAAGGCCTTTGACACTGTTGGCAGAGAGGGTCTGTGAAAGATCATGGCCAAGTACGGATGCCCAAGGAAAGTCATCGTCTTGGTGCAACAATTCTATGAAGGCATGCAGGCCAGAGTCCAGGACAGCGGGAAGTTTTCTGATCCTTTCCCAGTCACAAACGGGGTCAAGCAGGGCTGCGTCCTGGCACCAACACTGTTTAACCTCATGTTTTCCGCCATGCTGACAGAGGCCTTGAGAGACGAGGATGATGGTGTCAACCTGAAATACCGCACAGATGGCAAGCTGTTCAACCTTCGGAGGCTCCAGGCAAAAACC
Organism: Ampullaceana balthica; assembly: GCA_944989445.1. Classification (NCBI taxonomy): domain Eukaryota; kingdom Metazoa; phylum Mollusca; class Gastropoda; family Lymnaeidae; genus Ampullaceana; species Ampullaceana balthica. The sequence continues at coordinate 398,007 of CALYLW010000595.1, read as the reverse complement.
AAGGTTATGACAGCAATTCGCTGATGACTTTGCCCTCAACGCTGTCTCAGAAGCCGACATGCAACGCAGTGTAAACCTGTTCTCCAGTGCCTGCACAAACTTTGGTCTGACAATCAACACTAAGAAGACTGAGGTCCTCCATCAGCCCGCACCTGGAAGGCCCTACGTAGAGCCCAACATCACTGTCAACGGCCAGAGACTCAACACAGTGCACCGGTTCACATACCTAGGCAGCACACTGTCTCAAAATGTCACCATCGATGACGAAGCGAACGTCAGAATTGCCAGAGCCAGCTCCACTTTCGGCAGGTTGTACCCTAATGTCTGGAACAGAAGAGGCATTACCATCCAGACCAAAGCTCAAAGTGTACAGGGCAGTGGTGCTCCCCACACTGCTATATGCTTGTGAAACTTGGACTGTTTATCAGCGCCATGCAAGAAAGCTGAACCACTTTCATATAACAAGCCTCAGGAAGATTCTCGGCATAAAGTGGCAGAACAAAATTCCAGACACAGTGGTACTGACCAAGGCAGGTCTCCCCAGCATCTTCACCCTCCTGATGCAGTCCCAGCTTCGCTGGGCAGGGCACGTTGTCCGAATGCCAGACGAGAGGCTGCCAAAGAGAATCTTCTATGGTGAGCTCCAGTATGGCCAGCGGTCCCACGGTGGGCAAAAGAAACGCTTCAATGACACACTGAAAGTCTCAATGAAAGCGTTTGCCATCAATCCAGACACGTGGGAACGAGCTGCAATGGACCGATCCACCTGGCGCTCTTCCATCCACGAAGGTGCCAGGTCATGCGAGGCAAACCGGATTACCGCCGCAGAAAAGAAGAGGCAAGCCCGAAAGGCCCATGCTGTCAACCCTCCAGGAGATGTCGCACTCCCTGTCCCTCGTTCCCGAACCTGCCGTGCAAGGATCGGCCTAATCAGCCATCTGCGCACGCACAGAAAACCCTCGGATGACTAGAGTGGTCCTCGTCGTATCGACGGACGTACGAACACACCGTAATTATATTTCTATTATTTGTTAGTTTAGTGAATTCCGTGTGAGGTAAATATTAAAAATCTATACGTTGTCACTTGCAAGTGAAACGAGATGTTTCTTTTTTTTTCTTCTCTTTTTCAAGATGCACTATAATATTATGAAATTACCCTTTTAAATAGTAACCATATTGTTTTATTTTCTATTCGCACTTATTCGTATTGAGAAAGTTTGACTATGACGTGTAAGTTAAGACATTGCTAATCAGGGGCATCGCTATGGTGTGCTGGGGATGCAGCTGGCCCCTGGTGATCATCACAGGGTGTGACATCAAAATATTTTGTGTAAAAATACTTAATAAGAAATTATTGATTAAAATGAAAAAAATAAAAATAAATCCGTCCTGAGAAACTATGTGAAGGATAATGCTTGACATGGATAAAATCTGGTAGGTATTTTGGCATGATGTTCGATAGCACACCTGACACAACACACGCTGATAAAATGTACGAAATGATTAGATATGTGAAAATTAAAAATAGAAACGTTGAAGTAAAAGACTTTTATACTGGGACCTTTCCTTTTAAAGGGAAGAAAAGCTGTTTGACTTTAGTACTGATATTATTGAAAATGTGGAAAGCGATGGACTCGACATTATGATGTGACATTTTGCAACTATGGCTGGAGACCATTGAGATGTACAAGCAATTTTAAAAAGAAAGAACAGGAAAGCTGTTTTAATGAATGTGTGGATCATTAAATTAACTTGTGCTGCAAACATCCTTTTCCTGACCATGCTTCGTGCGTGACATTTTTTGGAACTCTTGAGACTATGATTTCATTCTTCGCTGCTTATTAATTGGTTAAGTGTTTATATTGTATATTAATATTATTTTAAAGTTGGTTATATTACGTGAAGAAAAACTCAAGAATTAAAAAAAAACTTGAATTATGCACAAAATGTCGGTAAAGAAATTGTTTAAATATTTATTAGTCAATTTTCAAGAAATACATGTTTTGGAAAAGCTCTTAATGATGTTAAATGTTTGATCATTGACTTAACTGTATGGTGTAGGAAAACCCCGTGGTTTCTTCGTAGTGTCTCGACTCGATCAGTTCAGGAGGCAAGATCTCACTCCCATCCGAAGTTGTTTGAACCTGACCACTGGTGAAGCCACTTTGCTCTATGCTACGCTTACTCAGCAGCTTGGTGGTCAACTATAGGACCACTGTGTCTTTGCCAACCTCACTGGCACTTCTTTCTTCTTAACGTCTAACAGAAACACATTTCGAAACTTTTGAGATCATCTTCTATGTAAAATGTAAAAACCAGGCTAACACTACCAATCTTCTGGCGTGAGAGAGTTGAAAGATACAGAGTGCTTCTCAAAGCAGTTAATATAGGAAAACCTTACGACGCCGACTAAAAGCAAAGCTGTTCCAACCATGCTCAATGATTAAGTAACACTACGGTCCATTTTTTTCCATACTTTTATAGAACTAGGCTTGGAGACAGTGTCCACTTATTGCGATTGGTCACGTTACCAAGTTGTGTGATGTATCCGGATATCTGAACAAATGGGATCTAGCGGATCTCAACATTGTGTGTATAGTTTCGAACTTTGACGGTGTTTTTTTTTAAATTTCAAATCTTACACAGGGATCAACAAGATTTGGATGGAACATAGCACATTATTTAGTTGAAAAATTTTAAAGATTTATCCTACAATAACAACATGAAGTTGTATAGTTTATTTGGTCCTTTGGTTAATTGTCGTTTTTTGTTATTTTTTTAACTAATAGTTTATTTGATTTTAATACATTTTAATATATCGTATCTGTGTAATTAAAAGAAACCAACAAATTTGAATAATTTAAAAGTATGAAAACATGTTTATTTTTAATTAAAACAAATAATGAAGTAATTTTATTCAAAGATAAAATACTATATACGGGTAAAAAACATTATTTTAAAATGCATACAAAAACTTACTGAGTTTTACGCATGTCTTTTCATTTAAATATGGATGGATGTTTGTAAGCAGCTTGCAAAAAGGAATCAATTATTATTAAAATTCAATAATTATTGTATTTTTTTATTCGTTAGGATATACTAAAAGTTTACATCAAGTAAATAATTAAATTTACCAAAGACATACAAAAATATATATAACTATATAAATCGAGTTGTTTGTGATCTTAATAATGATATTATTATTTTTTGTTAAACGTATTTTGTAAAAAAAAATGTTACATACCACAACACATTTAAATAAATAGAATATTGCATTATTAAATGAAAATATATAAATTAAATCTCAAACTAGTATTAATTTTTTTTTAATTTTCTTATTGTTTCAAACTAAAGGACACATTTTGTTTAAAGATATAAATTAAAGATTACATTTTTAATGACGAATATATGTAATATTCTTCTTGTAAACGAAGAGGCAGTACAGAAACATACGCATTATAGCCTACATTATATCAGCGTACATACCAGACTTACATGACTGTGAGGGAGTGAACCATTTCCTTCCATACTAAGATGCCCTTTATGAAACAACTAATTTTAAAACAATAAAGTGTTCAGAAAATGTTTTTTTAAAAATATTAACTAGTTGCTCCAATGAAATAAAGGTAGAAATAGACTCACGGGCCCTTTTAAGGAAAATTAAAGAGAATGATGTGGGATAGAACATGCTACAACATGCTCAAAACAACAGACACTTTGCAAAACAAGTTCCAGTTTACCCCGGCGATTACAGAAATTGTAAAAAAAAACAACTTCACATACACATTTTTAAAAAAAAATATATAGTTGAGGGAGTTTAACTTTAAGATGCACTAGCTTCAGCATATACCTATGTTTCGTGTAAAAAGAACCAAAAAAAAACAACATGTAGCCTTATGGAGTTACAATGTGTTTTATCACTAAAGGACAAAGACTTCATAGAAAAAGCTGGTAATACTAAACAACGTTTCCAAAGTCATATTCTTCTTGTCAGCATATGATTTAAAAATGACATACATTTCATTAAGAGCGTTTTTTTCTTCTCAGATACACAAAACCAAATTCAAATAACTGAAATTACTCATGCAACCTGACCGTCAAGTCAGTAAAAGTATAATTATGCGATAACTAAGTACAATAAAATTAAATTATTATTTTGAAGTCTTAAAAACACCAAATCTTGATTTTAAAATTCACGATAGCACCAATGTAAAATAGGCATTATATGCTTTTAAAATGGAACTTATTTAAATACAGTGTTTTTATCCACACCTAAAAATGAGGGATGTGATTTATTCGAGCTTAAAAGTTTTTGATGAAAATTCTTCCAATCTTTTATTACATTAAAATGCGTTTTGATTAAATACGTAATTTTGTAATTTTCTTTGAGCAAATCATTTTTGCAAATCTCCTCGTAATCATCAAGTTTTGCAAAGTTACATTTTAGTGTAAACATCAAGATATAAATTGTAAAGCAGAAACGAGAACATGTTTTTTTTCCCGTGCTCTTTCGTGTTCAAGTCGTTCATTTGGGTATGATGAAGCAAGACTATTGCTGAAAAAAAAATTGCATTAAAATACGTGTTTTAGTACATGCTATAAAAATAAAAAAGTTAGGTATATATATATATATATATATATTATGGCTGCGGAAATTAACGATTAATTTCTCGATTAATCGTTAAAAATTTTTTATGATTAATCGACCCACCACTTATAAATGTATTGGAAGTAAAAAAAGGACAAATATTTCGGCCGATAAATATGAACTAATTTCCGGACGATTACACGAATATTTTTGTTTAAACTAATCACTTAGGTGATTGATCAAAATGTTGATAAAGGCTGTTTTCATTGAGAAAAATCGTTAGCCTACCATGCAAGTCTACGTCTAAGCTCGTTGTTTCGTGTGCAAAGTTTTAAAAGAACTCGTGTGCAAAGTTCCACAACGTCCATTTTTTGTGCAAAATTTTCTGCGCGGTGATTCTTAACTCCTTCGTGGCGTCGGTAAAATATCTGCGCAGTGGCGCTGCTTACAGGGAACATTGCTACCATGGTTCTAACAATTCGCTTACATATCACCTGCAAACCAAACATCCACTACAGTATTATAAACTTCATTTTAGACAATCTAAAGCTATGTAAACGATTTTTCAGCTCGGCTGGTTATATTGCCAATAAGACCCGCTCTGAACTAAATAATGTCAATACACTTTACTGTTTGCGTTGTTGGTTCAAAGATGTCATGCAAAGAAGACATTCCAGTGTTATTTAGATTTTCGACAAGTGCGTTTAATAAATGTTACTTATGACACCATACATTTCAATTTTTGGCTTCAATCGAAATTAACGATTAATTAATCGTTAATTTTTCAAAAGTTTAAGATTAATTTTAAATTAATCGATAACAGCTCTAATAAATATATATATATATATATATATATATATATATATATATATATATATATATATATATATATATATATATATATACACATATATATATTGATTTTGAATACTTTCCAAGACCCATTTTACCAAGATTAGCTTTTATAGTATCATTTGACTTTGTTAGTAATGAAAACATAGTATGTGATAATATACTTTTTTTAAAAATAACATAAGTTTTAATACTATTTCTTTTACCCCATTTAAATTATTATACGAAAGTAAATAAAACTGTATTGTCAGGGTTATGAGAATCACTGTGAGTGAATGCTTTGTGACCGGTGGGAACACTAGTCACGAGAATGTGTCTTAGTGATGTCTGAGTGAACTTCTAGTCACACGGGGTGTGACAGAGGACACGCCAGGGTCAGTCGAGACCAGTTTTGGGGGTTTAAAAGAGACAGGTTGCGAGAGGCAGTTGAAGGGGAGTTGTGTAGTTCGCACAGTGTTGTGCGGTCAGACCGGTCTGGGTAGACCGGGTAGCTGCATGGTTGCAGTAACACAGAGAGTTGAGGTTTAATGTCGCCCAGAAGCGGTCAGGTTCGGACCGAGGGGACTTAAACGCCTTGTGTATTTCCGTAGATCTGAAGAGGGCTTGAGCAGGGGCCCAGGAGCGGTCGAGTCGGACCGAGGGCATGCTTGAGCATACAGCCAGTTATATATAGATGTAATTGATGTCAAGGCAAGACAGCCAGTTTATACAGTTGTTTATAGCAGAATAAACATTGCCTTGTTACACAGACTTGTGTCATCTCTTGAGTGTTGTGTATAGCGGAGAGCCAGGAATAATCCACTAAACATCGAGACATAACATCTAGCTATATTTTAACTATTTTATTTTTATTTTAAAAAGCACTAGAAAATAGTCAATGTAAACCATGTAAGTCTTCGAAACGAAATATCGCTTATGTTATAAGTCTTATAAAAGCAACAAAAAAAAACTTCAACATTAATTGAGAGAACATAAATTAACTTTGACTTTATAGCTTAATTCTTTGAGAATAACATAACACGTTTGCTTATGTTTGTTTTTAATTTTTAAATTAAGACAAGGTTAATATTTTGATATATGATTAATATAATTTTAAACATTATTTTTAAATAATACATTACAATAGATTTTTTAAAATTGAGATATATTATTTTATTTTCTAAAATTATTATTTTAAAAAAAAGAAAATGTTATTTTTGATGGTATTCTTTGTTTCCATATTAACTTCCTGTCAGTTAAAGAAAGCAGTGACATAATGATAACGTTGAGCAGCACATGCTATATGACTCATACAATCTTCTGTAAAGTTGTGATAGCTTCATGGAAATAATGATTGTTTACATTACTCTCCAAATATCTTTTTAAAACTTTAAATGTATCCCGTAAGAGACTCCATATCATCTATTACGTTACTTGAGATTAAATGTAATTATACGATATTATTTCATAGAAGAAAAGTATGCCTTAAAATCATTTACAGTATGAGTTGAAAATGTTGAAAGTTTTTTTAATTATTTATTTTTCTCTATAATTTCCCGCGGTAATTTTCAGTTTTCTAAAAGTGTCCAGTAAAGGCAAATAAGTTTGGTGTTATTTGGTAGTTTAAATATATATTTTCACAATTGTTATATAATCTCTCTAATATCATTAAAAGCATCCTGAATTGTCATATCTTTCTTTAATTACTTGTTATATGTTAAAGCAACTGGTATTATCTTTAAGGGTAATTTTTGCTTTTCAGTCTATTTCTGTTTTAACTTATTATTAGTAACGGTATAACCAGAGAAATGCAAACCTCTGTAAAAGAATGTAACAATTATAACGTGGAAACAATAAATAATAAATTCAACATATGATATAGATAAAACCACATTACCTTTTGATATCTCCTTTTGCAATGTTTTAATAAATTCTATAAAAAATAAAATAATTTTTAAAAAAATTAATATATTTTTTAAACAAGAAAATAAGAAATGATATTTTCACATAATAATTTTGATTATGATTATTATTAATTTTAATTTAATCTTATTAAATAATTGACGTTTTGAAAAGCATATACCAATATGAATTGTATAATAATATTAACTCAAATCTATCTACATCATAAGTTTGGCAAAGCAAGCAAAATCAAATATGCGTCGATTAACTAATTTAAATATTAATGAATGACATGCTAAATTCAAATTTAAGTGATATTACTGATTTTGTTTTCATCTTTTTTTGAAAGGAAGGAAAGAAAAAAAGAAAATTATTTATATTAAACAGACTATTAACATCTTGTCAATTTAAAAACAAATCGTTTAAAGATGCAATGATTTCGAACAATTTAATACATACATTTTTTTAAACAATTTGTTATGTGGCTAAATAATTATTTACCTATCAAAGCAGGTAAAAGACTAAACAATTATAAACTAATTAATAATAATTATAATAATAATAATTTTAATAATTATTTTTCTTTGTGCATTAATACTAATAATTTTTATTTAATCCTTTAGACTTTAGACCCACTTAAGTAATTATTAACAATGTATATCATTTCTGATGATATGTACATTTATAACCTACTAGCAAAATACCCGCACTTTGATCCGGCAGTTAGGATTTTAGTAAGCGTTGAAAACCCGTTTCACACCAATTGAAAACAATAATTGATTTCTGTCTGGATCACGATTGATATACTTGTTTGTCAATATTTGTCAAGGTCGTGTAAAATAAAATTGGTACTAAAATGACATTACGGGCCCTCGTGCAAAATGGATGCAGGATGTGCAAAACTCATAAGGTCTGAGGATTTCAATCTAGGTCATGATAGAGATAAACGTCTATAGTTATTCAAATTATTTAAAGTCTGTAGGTTAAAAAGCTTAAAATGTTTACGAAAAAAATATTTTGGGTCTCAGCCCCGAAGAAACAGACGTTAGAAGTTCATTACCCTATAGAATTTTATTTTATTTTATTTTTAAATCAAATTTGGTCAATAATTCATCCAGTAACCCAGTAGCCACTTTTTAAATTAAATTTTTTATAACTAATGTTAAAAAAGGGCATACGGGCCCCAAGCCCCTAATAAGTGATGTTTTTAAAACTTTTACTTTTAATGCCAGAAACATTCGCTGGAGCGTACCCATAAATTTCCTAAAGTTTAATGACTGTGGGATAAATAAAATACATTGACTATTAATACGTCTTGAAAAAAAATAAAATAAGGGCCGGGGGCCCTATCGGTGTAATATGTATGTTCAAAACAACAGCTTATTTCAATTTGGATTATGATGAATATATTTGTTAGTCAACATTTCTTTTTTTTTAAAAATCGAGTGAAATCGAATGGTTAAAATGTCTTAAACGTTTACAAAAAAGAGATTAGAGGGATAGGCTACAAAATATAAAAAAAATAAAATTTAATGCCCTAACGAATTTTAATATAGGCCATCAAGTTATTATCTTTGTAAAAATACATTTACACAGTATCCATTTTTTTTATATTGTAATTTAGCTCATATAAGGTGAAAAACTACATTTGTGTCCCGGGCCCCCAGTGAGTGATAATTAAACAAACACATTTCTCCTGTTACCAACGCGGGAGTGTACTCAACAACTTCCCAAAGTTTCTTGTTCCTACCTACACGGGAAAGTGGAGAATAAGGCGATTTTCAGTTTAATGAAAAACCGTTTTTGGGTCCATAGCCCCCATGAGATAGAATTTTTAAATTATTTTTAGTAATTTTTCGTCGTGAGAAGGTACTCAACAACTTCCCAAAGTTTTATGCTTCTACCTACACGGGAAGTTGTTGTTGTTCGTCCGTCATGATCGACGATGACCACTCTCATCATATTTGCTGGGCCGCCACATGTGTTCTCTGGTGTCTTATTAACCCTATTTTTGCACGAAAGAGGCGTCCGCATGTCAAACAAGAGATAGAAGCGGTACCTTCAGGAGGGTTTTGGTTACGTTCCTTTCTGGCCTGATGTTTTAACTTGGCAGCCTGTTGTCTATTAGCTTCACAGACAGCTGCGCCATTCCATATCGTAGAGCGCCAGTGGGCTCGGTTACTGGCTGCTGCTTCCCAGGAGTCATGTCCGATGTCGAAGGCCTTCAGAGCAGTTTTAAGTGTGTCCTTGTAGTGCTTTCGTGGACCTCCGCGTGCTCTATGCCCTTCGGTAAGTTCACCATAGAAGAGCCTCTTGGGTAGGCGATGGTCGGGCATGCGCACTAGATGCCCCGCCCAGCGTAGTTGGCTTTGCATGAGGATAGTGTGGATGCTGGGGAGTCCTGACCTGGCTAATATTTCGGTGTCTGGAACTTTTTCCTGCCATTTTATATTAATAATTTTTCTAAGGCTTTTGGTGTGGAAGTGGTTCTGCAACCTCGCATGGCGTTGGTATACAATCCAAGTTTCACATGCATATAATATAATAAGGGAAGTTAGAGAATTAGTGAAGAGTCATTTTTTAATATTAGAAAAAAAAACTGTATTATGGCCCCCAGCGCCCATGAAGTGAAAATTTAAATATTGTTTTCACCTGTTAACACCGCGGAAGTGTACTTAACAACAACCCAAAGCTTCATACTTCTACCTACACGGGAAATAGGAGAATTAGGGATTTTCAGTTTTTATAAGGCTCATATAAAGAAAAAAACTTCATTTGGGTCACCGGCCAACAGAAGGCGTTAATTAAAAAAAAATTCGGCTGTTACCATCGCGGGATTGTAGTCATCAACTTCCCAAATTTTCATGCTTCTGCCTACTCGGAAAATAAGAAAATTAATGATTTTCATGTTTTATATAGTCCATATTAGGAAAAAGGCGTTTTTGGGCCTTCGGCCCCCAAGTGTGTGAATTTTAAAATTATTTTTAGCCATTTTTCGTTGTGAGAGGGTACTCAACAACTTACTAAAGTTTCATGTTTCTACCTACACGGGAAGTTGGAGAATTAGTGATGAGTCAGTGAGGGTTTTGCCTTTTATTAGTAACTAGCAAAATACCCCCGCTTCGCTGCGGAAATTAGTATTTCAGCTACGTTGAGAATCCGCGAAACACAAATTCAAAACACCAATTGATTTCAATCTGGATCATGATGGATATAATACATATATTAACTTCAACGTCTTGTCTGTCTGTCTGTCCTAGTCCCGCAGAAAAACAAAAGCTAAAAGTAAAAAATGACACACTTCCCGCAATCCTATCGAGCTGATAATTTAATTTTTTTTTGTCTGCTACCATTGCGGGAGGGTACGCAACAACTTCACAAAGTTTCATGCTCCTACCTACACGGGAAGTTATCTATGTAATGATGAGTCTGTTTTATATAGCTCATATCAGAAAAAAACTACATTTTGGCCCCCGGCCCCCTAGTGAATGATAATTTTACATTTGTTTTGATTGTTACCATTGCGGAAGTGTACTTAACAACTCTCCAAAGTTTCATGCTGCTACCAACACGAGACATTGGAGAATTAGTGATGAGTCAGTTTTTTATATAAGAAAAAAACTACATTTGGGCCCCCGGCTCCCATTAAGTGAAAATATCTATAATTTCTTAACCTGTTACCATCGCAAAATGTTAATTAACAACTATTCAAACTTTCATGCTTCTTCATACACAGGAAATAGGAGAATTAGTGATTTTCAGTTTTTATATAGCTCATATAATGAAAAATCTACATTAGGGCCCCTGGGCCCCAGTAAGTGAAAATTTAAATATTTCTTCGCCTGTTACCATCGCGGAAGTGTACTCAACAACTTCCCAAAGTTTCATTCTTCTACCTACTCGGGAAATAGGAGAATTAGTGATTTTCAAATGTTTATATAGCCCATAGAAGGTAAAAACGATTATTGGCCCCCGGGCCCCATGAAGGTGAATTTTAAAATTCTTTTTCGCCATTTGTCGTTCAAAGAGGCTACTTGACAATTTCCCAAGGTTTCATGCTTCTACCTACTCGGTAAATCCGAGAATTATTGATGAGTCTGTTTTAATATAAGAAGAAACTACATTTGGGCCCCCGGCTCCCATTAAGTGATAATTTAAATATTTCTTCGCCTGTTACCATCGCGGAAGTGTACTCAACAACTTCCCAAAGTTTCATGCTTCTGCCTACTCGGGAAAAAGGAGAATTGATGATTTTAATATTTTATTTAGGCCATATTAGGAAAAAATCATTTTTGGGCCCCCGGCCCCCATGAGTGTTAATTTTAAAATTATTTTACGCCAATTTTCGTCGCGAGAGGCTACTCAACAACTTCCCAAAGTTTCATGCTTCTACCTACGCGGTAAATCCGAGAATTAGTGATGAGTCTGTTTTAATATAAGAAGAAACTACATTTGGGCCCCCGGCCCCCATTAAGTGATAATTTAAATATTGTTTTTACCTGTTACCTTTGTGGAAGTGTACTTAACAACTACCCCAAGTTTCATGCTTCTACCTACACGGGAAATAGGAGAATTTGTGATTTTTAGTTTTTATATAGCTCATATAAGGAAAAACTTCATTTGGGCCCCCGGCCCCCAGGAAGTGATAATTTAATTTTTTTCTCCCGTTGCTATCGCTGGTTTGTACTCAACAACTTCCCAAAGTTTCGTGCTTTTGCCTACTCGAGAAATGAGAAAATTAGTGATTTCATATTTTACATAGTCCATATAAGGAAAAAAAGCGTTTTTGGGCCCCTGGGCCCCAAAAAGTGTGAATTTTAAAATTTCTATTCGACAATTATCGTCGAGAGAGTGTACTCAGCAATTTCCCAAAGTTTCATGCTAATACCTACACGGGAATTTGGAGAATTAGTGAAAAGTCAGTTTTTTAAATAAGAAAAAAACTACATTTGGGCCCCCTGGACCCCATTAAGTGTAATTTTAAATATTTTTTTCGCTTGTTACCATCGTGGAAGTGTGCTTATCAACCACCCAGTATTTCATGCTTCTACCTACACGGGAAATAGGAGAATTAGTGATTTTTAGTTTTTATATAGCTCATATTAGGAAAAAACTTAATTTGGGCCCCCGGCCCCCAGGAAGTGATAATTTTAAATATTTTTTCCTCCGTTACCATCGCGGGGTTGTACTCAACAATTTCCCAAAGTTTCATGCTCCTGCCTACTCGGGAAATAGGAGAATTGGTGATTTTCAAATTTTATATAGGCCATATTAGGAAAAAAAACGTTTTTGGGCCCCCGGCCCCCATGAGTGTTATTTTTAAAATTCTTTTACTCCAATTTTCGTCGCGAGAGGCTACTCGACCACTTCCCAAAGTTTCATGCTTCTACCTACACGGGAAGTTGGAGAATTAGTGATGAATCAGTCAGTGAGTCAGTGAATGAGGGCTTTGCCTTTTATTAGTATAGAAGATACTGATAAAAGTGAAAGCCCTGACTCACTCTCTCACTCACTCAATGACTCATGCCTAATTCTTAAACTCTCCGTGTAAGTAGAATCATGAAACTTTGGGAAGTTGTTGAGTACCCTCTCGCGACGATATTTTGCGAAAGATAATTTTAAAATTCCTACTCATGGGGGACGGGGGCCCAAATATATTTTTTTCCTGAAATGAGCTTTATAAATTCTCCAACTTTCCGAGAAGGTAGGAGAATGCAACTTTGGGAATTTGTTGAGGTCTTTCCTGCGATGGTAACAGGCGAAAATATTTATTTAAATTACCACTCACTGGGAGCCGGGAGCCCAAATTAAATTTTTACACCTTGTATGAGCTAAATACATTTTTCTTAAAAACTTTGGATACTTTGTAAATGGATTTAGACACAATTTGGCATATACAAATTTATAACCTATAATAAAATACTATAGGGTGTTAAGATTATATTTTCACTCTTTTGGAGCCGGGGGCCCCTAATCTCTTTTTCGTAAACGTTTAAGAATGTTTAACCATTCGATTTCAAGCGATTTTTTAAAAATAAAAATATTGACAAACAAATATATCCATCATGATCTCGATTGAAATAAACTGTTTGTTTGAACTTTACATCTTTCACCGATAGGGATCCCGGGCCTTATTTTAGTAGTTTTTTTTTAAAGATGTAAAGTAGTATTTTATTTATCCTACGGTGGTGAAACTTTAGGAAAATTTTTGAGTACGCTCCCGTTAATGTTTCTTACATTAAAAGTTTCTAAAACATCATTTATTAGGGCCTGGGGGCCCATGATTCCAATGTTTAACAGGAGTTATATAGAAGGTATTTTAAACAGTGGCTACTAGATATATGGATACATTATTGACCAAGTTTGATAATAGAAATTAAATTTCTATAGAGTAATGAACTCCTAACGTCTGTTTCTTTGGGGCCGGGTCCAAAACAATTTTACGTAAACTTTTATTTCCCATTAGATTTTAAACAATTTAAAAACATATAGACGCATATTCCATAATGACCTAGAGTGAAATCCACAGGCCTTATGAGATATAAACATCCTGCTTCCATTTTCAACAGGGCCCCTTGATGTAATTTTTTTCCTCATTTTATTTTACACGCCTTTGATACATTTTGACAAGCAAATAAATCCGACATGATCCAGATTGAGATCGATTGGTGTTCTGAATTGGTGTTACGTGGGATCTCAACGTTAACTGAAATGCTATTTTGCCGCTGCAAAGCGCGGATGTTTTGCTAGTAATTTATATAATGCTGTTATCTTTGTGATTGAAGTATTTTTTTTAAATTATATTTTCTAAAACGTGAACTATTATCCAGAAATAGTAAGATTGTTACGTTTACATACACTTTTCGGCATTGTTAGTATAGTTTTATATTTATAATATAAAAATGTAACATATTATAATTATTAAACACTTTCAACATACCATTTGCTAGCTTTAATATGTTCATTTCACTAAGATTCCCCGATTTGATAAGATATTCGAACCAGCCTGTGAAGATTGAAACGTGTATAATATGATTGTAATAAAAAATTGTAACATTAATATAATAAAAAAAAATATTGGTACATTGTGTTTTAAATATTCACATGTATTAGGGCTAAGATTAAACGCTTCTATTAACTTAAAAAAACAGAAAGTATTAGCTGAATCACGTAGGCATCGAAAGTAAATTGTTGTTAAAATGAATTGCTTTATTAAAGAGTGGGAAGGAGATGTGAAGGAATGTCATGTTTATAAGAGGTTGGACACCGTAATTTTAATTTGTTTAATGTTAAATCTGACAGATCGTGTCACAAAAAGAGGATTTTCAAATCAGAACGCCAATTTTCTTGTAACGTTTGAAATTAAATACAGCTTCTTATGAGACAAATACGGGTATATTTACAAAGAAGCATCTCTATATTGCTATGTAACGAAAACTGAAAGTAAATGTACACAATTCTAGGCAAATTATATTAAGATGACACATATCTGGGGTATTAAATCTCCGTGAATTTCAAATTACTTGATCATATGGATGGAATTACATGTCTGTCACCAATGTCCTCTCCTTCATAAACACTTCCGTCAGATTCAGTCATAATAATATGCGTATTCAAGAATTTTGGAACTCGCACCACATTGAATAATTGTGTTGTTCTCATTGACATGTTAAAACATTGCCACGCCCAATCTTCCAATCAGCTATATAAGGACAGCACTAATCTCTTCCTTCAACTACTTGTTGATGAATTTCCACCATAAGACCACAGCAATATTTTTATGTTATTTTATTTAAAATTGTAAGTTGTCATCAATCTTTTCTTTGAAAATGGCTTTTTTGCCATAAAGTTCGTTTTTAAAAAAAAATATATATCTATTTTAATTTGAAATATGTAGACAAATCTGGATCGCTTCTGATTCTTTTTGAGCAAGACTTGCTGTCACTTGATTTAATATGCAATGGAAAATGTATTTTAATGCTTAGAAAAACACATATATATATATATATTGTTTGTAAAGAATTCCTTATTACAGAAACAATCAAATGTCCATGAAACCTTAACAATTTCTTGACTATGCACCATCAAACGCTGCATATCAAAAAGAAAAATGAACAGTCCTTGGGGGCTGGGGACCATTTTTCCCCACTTGTCTGATCTATATAATCCTGAATTTAACATTTTGCTTCTAATTGTATGCATGTTATTTAGCCAAACAGTGTATATGTTACATTCAATGTGTGAAATCAGGCATTCTATAGAATGCCTAGGCAATGTATAGAATGCCTGATGGTTTTAGGCAAAGTATGAAATTTGTAAAACGTTTGCATACTTTGCCTAGGCATTCTATTGAATGCCGGATTTCATTTAGGAAAGGTGTAAAAAGAGCACAACAAAACACGTTATTGTTAATTGCGTATTTTAAAATGAAAGTAATACAAGATAAAACACATGATGTACGCTCTGCATTATTTTTTCGAGGTCTTCCACTGTTTCCACATCTTGTAAAACATCGTCAAGTAGTCATGACGTTGTGAGGCCTACTTAGCTCTGCAGTCAAAAACAGAGCATCTTATGGTGATCTTATAATCCCAGAATGAAAAGCTATGTTCTTCTTGAGTAGAACGAACCGTAACCCCTCACTCCATTGGCCAGTTATTTCATCTTGCATCCAAGCACACAGCATATTTTCGTTGTCCTGGTTAACTCTTTCGACGCGCCTATGGCGTTGTATGTGGCGCAGCTTACAATGAACGATTTTCAAGGTGGGCCAGTACTCCTTTATGCTGCTTACCACATTGTTTGCAAATTCCTTGTCGTTATCGGACTGTAGAATCATTGGAGCACCACGCAAAATAAATATGTTTACCAGCTGGTATGCTACTTCTTTCGCCCTCTTTGTCTTCAGGGCCCTGAGAACTACGAACTTGGTGGGATGATCATGATGCACCATTATAAACTTATATTCCCCATCAGAATGAGAGCGACCTGACAACGAGAGTTGAATTCAGAAAAAGCCATTAGATTGACAACAATGACTTTTTGACGCCTTTTGTTTTTTCTGGCAAGGTTCACTAAGGTTAATACACAGTTCAATATCATGACGGGTAGCACTCTTGTATTTGGGTGAAAGTTCTTTTAACATTCTGTCCCTTCCTCCATAACAAATGGCCAAAATGGGCTTTATGAAGTACGTCAAATATCTCGGAGTCTGCGATGTAAAACAGAATGGCACTCATGCCTTCTTTAACAGGGTAGATCAACTTAATCTTATTTTCCACCATCATTACATCACAGTGTTTCACCAGCCAATAGTCCCGTGGTTCTTGCTTAATGGTGGTCTTAGCCATTTTCATATCTTCTACGAACTTTTGGTAACAGTTTCGGTTTAAAAATGCTTTTAACAGCATTTGCTCTTAATTTAGATAAATGATCGTAGAACCGTCATTGCATGTCAGTAGGCATGATTCCTGTCCTAGCACTACATTCTCTTCCGACATGGTCACACCGCAATCCAAGGGAAACATTACTGGAGAACGTGTGTGGAACCTCAGCCGGATGATATACACTGACGTCGTGATAAGAAATTTGGCAATATTGTCTTTGATTTCCTAGTGAAACCTTGTACCAGCTAAACGCTGTCTTATAATAACTTTCAACACTCACAGGCTATGATCGCAATCATCAAACAACGACCAAAGCACCACCGCCAACATTAGTGGCTGGAAAAATTGCAGGGTTAAGCCAATTACATACTTTGCCGGACGATAACTCGGCATTCTATAGAATGCTTAGGCAATGTATGAAATAGCAATCATTTCATACTTTGCCTGAAGCCATCAGGCATTCTATACATTGCCTAAAGCATTCCATAGAATCCTGAATTTCACACTTTGCCTGTAACATATATACTTGGATCATTGCAAACACTATAAATAATTGAAACAATATGTCTATTCTTCTATGGCTGGAGATCCCCAACTCTATTTAGTAAAAGTTAATAAAGAATTCAATGGGGATTTAATGTTAACATCACGCACACATCGGACCGCGGGTCATTTATGTCATTCTTTCTTGTAACATATAATAACATCAAATAATATAAATAAAGTTATATATATAAATGACATTATTTTATTTCTTTGACTACAGCAGTTTTAGGGAAATGCCCACTTCATTCCCGCTTATGTATCACGCATATTTTTTTTTAAAAAAAGTACTTATTACTTCGCGAAATGTTAGCTTATATAACTATTTATACATGTTTGCATATTACATTAAAAAAGAAATTGGATAAATGTTATAAAAAGAATATTTAAAAAAAAATTGATTCAGAATAAGGGGAGGGAAAAAATGTTATAAAAATATTATTGGTCTTAAATTGTTAAATTATTACCTATAATCATTCCTCCGAGATAAGTGACTTGGTCTTCTTTCTCTTTGCTTATCTCTTTGGACTTTAGACTGACAACTGTTTGAAAGAAAACAACTCATTTTGAAACAAAATTTATATAGGTCATTTCATATATCTCTATACATATAAGACGCACTTGTTGTCTGTCTGTTCCCTAAAAACTCAATATCCAGATAACCAAATAACGTGAAATTTGGTATACATACACACAATGACATCAAAAAGGTTCTTAAACAGGTTTCGTTCCATATATAGAAGATACTGGGGGCAGGGGGCCCAAAATGTAGGTTTTTTCCTTAAATGAGCTCTATAAAAAATAAAAAATAAAAAATTATCTTATTTCCCGTGTAGGTAGAAGCATGAAACTTTCGGTGGTTGTTAAGTATTATTTGGCGATGGTAACAGGTAAAAAAATTATATAAATTATCACTTACTGGGGGTCGGGGGCCCTAATGTATTGTTTTCCCTTATATTTAAAACTGACTCAACACTAATTCTTCAACATCTCTTGAAGATAGAAGCATGACACTTTGAGAACTTTCTGAATACATTTTTATGACGATACTTGGCGAAAAATAATTTTAAAAATGTGTCACACTGGTGGCTGGGGGCCCAAAACCATTGTTTTCCTGACATGGGTTATATAAAACTGAATCAATACTAATTCCTCATCTTTCTTTGTAGATAGAAACATGAACTTTGGAAAGTTGATGAGTACCCTCCCGTGATGGTAGAAGTCGAAAAAAATTATCACTAACTGGGGGGCGGGGTCCAAATGTTATACATATAAGACGCATTTGTTGTCTGTGTGTTCCTTAATAACTCAAGATCCAGACAATCAAATAACGTGAAATTTGGTACACATACACAAAATTACATGAAAAAAGTTCTTAAACAGGTTTTGTTCCATATATATAAGATACTGGGGGCCGGGGGCCTAAAATGTAGTTTTTTCCTTATATGAGGTTTATAAAAAATAAACATAAAAAAATTATCATATTTCCCGTGTAGGTAGAAGCATGAAACTTTCTGCAGTTGTTAAGTATCATTAGGCGATGTTAACAGGTAAAATAATTATATAAATTATCACTCAGTCTCTTGGGATTGCTGGTATAGACTTGGAGACACCATGCTTTTCTCATGGACAGTTGTATGTGGCCTGCTCAAGAGTTTGCAAAGAGGAACATCTTTTTGTACACACTCCAAATGGAAGTGCCAAAAATGTTGTCTATCACATAGCTTTAAGTTAAATGTACACTTTTATTGCATGCAAATAAACAGTTGTGTACGCTTCTACAAAAAACTTTATTTTAAACTCTGGAAAATCCGGGTACTTGCCCCTATTAATATCATATTGGATTTATTTAAAAAGACAGAGTTTGTTTCCATACTTCGGGTCGGCTTTGTGTCACATAAGCTTTTACTTGTATAGAGGGATCTCAACCAAACTTGCCAAATATGTCCATAATATATAATATAAACACCCTCAATTATAACTCATGCTGTAACGCTGTAATGCTGCTTTTTTTTAAAAATTGACAATGTAGACATAAAATTCTGGTTTACGGAGTAACATTAGCAGTTGAAAAATCGTGTGGTGATTAGAACTGTAAAAAGATATTATATGACGTCATTGTTATAGCTCATATTTTAATTTTGAAAAAGGGAACAATGTAAAAATATGATTTGAGGATTGTTAATTATAAAATACTTTGCGTACATTTCAGAAAGTTTAATATTTCGTTTTTATCGAACAATGACAAGTTAGTTGGGCTTTTAAAAAAAGCGGGCGCCCCAGAACAACCTAGTTATCCATATGGAAATCTAGAGGGGTTTTGATTTAATATCATCCATTATATTTTTTATTAATAAATTTCAAATAAGGGTAAAGGCATTTTCGTCTGGCTAAAGGTTTGATTGAATAATCTATATCATATCTTGAATTTTAAAAAAAACAGAATGGTGCATATAACTATATCATTGTAATTAATATATGCAGCTATATATACGCATGATCTTTGCTAGTCTCATTGAAATCTTTTTATTTTCAAAGTTATAAAATAAAATGCCCGACAATCTTTACAAACGTATAGTGCTCAACAAACACATTTCTTGTCAGTGGCTTCTCACAGAGATATTGCCTTTATTTGCAACAGTATTGCCTCTCTCTGACTTCAAAACGTCACATTCACTTTTGCCAGGATTAAATAATTTCAAATATGGTAACGAGAACTTCTTGACACTTTATGTTCTCTTTTACAATAACTAATTGTTGGTCTTAATTAATAGTCTATTTTTGTATCCAATTTCTGATTCCTTGCATTTGATACAAAAAAAAACTTTCGTTATGTCAGTACTTATTGAGTACTTATCTTGGCTTTTCTTTTATTAAAATTTACTTTCACGTTTTAACAATTAGCTAATTAACAACGAGGAATTTGCCGCCGCCCCACCCCATCTCCCTGAAAGTTTGTACCTATTTGTATCAAGTTTTAATTCCATTTGATAAGCAATTGTTTCCATTATTTTTGTTTAAGCCACAAAACAAAAGACATTAAAATTAAAATAAACCATTTAAATACGCCAACAATTTTTTTACAGTAGTTCAGTTTCATTAAAATCAAACTTGAATCAATTATATATACCAGCACATTATTGTCATACTGTCAGCCCCTATGTTTTTTAGCTCATTAACATTAGTATCAGAAGACTATAGTTTTATAATGGAGTTTGAATTTTTGGCATTAGAAGCGCTCTCGTATTTTATTAAAGTTCTTCATTTCGTTTAATTTTGTTTATCTTGGCTTTTCTTTTCTTTTATTAAAATTTATTTTCACGTTTTAACAATTAGCTAATGAACAACAAGAAATTTGCCGCCCCCCCCCCAAAAAAAAATATTAAAAAAAAATAATAATAAATTTTACAGCAGGGGCGGCTGTCCAATTTTAAGAATCAATGAATTTATCACCACATCAGTGTCACGTTCTCATACTAAATTAGCCTCATGTTTTTTTTTATTACAGTAGTATTAGTATCAGAAGAATGTATATCCTATACGGAGCTTGAAGTTTTGGCAGTTACAACGTTCACATGCTTTTGGATAGTTCCTTTATTTCTTTTTTTAATTTCTTATTTGGATTTTCTTTAATTTCGATTTTTAAAAAACTCCTCTTTGTTATAAAATTTTCATTCATAATTATAACTAATTAACGACTAGGAATTTTCCGCCCCTGGCAAATGTGCCGCCCGGGGCATTGCCCCCCCCTGCCTCCTCGCTACGCCACTGGTTTGATGAATTATAATCAGTATGTATAAAGCAGAAAAATGCTCATTAATAACTCATAATCAATCTATTTCCTGTAATAAAATGTTTTTTTATAGTTGAAAACTCTCTTCTTGTTTTTTGTATTTAAGTTTTAAGAAAAGTTTTGTGTTATCTTCCTAAGCCAAAACCCAATTTTCGCGTTTAACTGGAGTGTTGGCACTTTGCGATAAAAAAATGGGGTTTTGATTGAATTTCGGGCACGTGGCCCGATAAAGGTTCGCCATGACAGCCATAGGGCAGAGATTAACAATGACATAGGGCATTGGTTCCTACATTTTTTTTGCCCAGGGACCCCTTTTTATAGTAAAAACATGCCCACGGACACCCAAGTGAAAAAGCTACCAAAAAAAAAGTACAATACGTAAACGAAATTTTTTTGAATTAGTATTTATTGAAATTATTTTGTTTTAAAATAAAATAAAAAAATATTTAAAAAATAAAAATAAAGCAACTTATGTTTTGGATAAACGATGGCATTCCAGCAGAAGTCTTTAAGCACGGCCAGTCAGCACTAAGAAGCCTCTGCACGAACTCATGTGTGATTGCTGGGAACACGGTCATATCCCACAGGATATGCGTGACGCCAAAATAGTCACGCTTTATAAAAACAAAGGTGATCGCAGCGATTGCAATAACTATCGTGGCACCTCCTTACTGAGTATTGTGGGAAACGCTTTTGCCAGAGTGATCCTTGCACGCCTGCAAACTCTGGCACATAATGTTTACCCGGAATCACAATGCGGTTTTCGGGCTTGCCGGTCAACCATGGACATGATCTTCTCACTCCGTCAACTACAAGAGAAGTGTCGGGAGCAACAGAAAGCCCTCTTCGTTGCCTTCATAGATCTAACAAAGGCATTTGACCTGGTCAGCCGCAAGGGTCTGCTACGTATATTGGAAAAAATAAGATGTCCACCGCGGCTTCTCTCCATCATTGAGTCCTTCCACACCAACATGCAAAGCACAGTGCTCTTCGATGGCTCCAACTCTCTTCGGTATCTCTTTCTCGATGCTACTGCGTCATGCTTTCAAGGACTGCTTCGAGGGTGTAAACATCCATTCCAGGATGGATGGAAATCTATACAACATCAGCCGTCTCCGTGCGAAGAGAAACGTGGAAACGGTTTTAATTAGAGAGTTGCTCTTCGCGGATTACGCAGCCATTACCTCACATTCAGAGATAGGCCTCCAACTTTTGGTCGATAAGCTCTCAGAAGCATGCAAGGATTTTGGTCTAACGATAAGCCTCAAAAACACCAAAATTATGAGACAAGGAACAGACTGCTTCCCAGCAATCTCCATTGAGGAAAACACCTTGGATGTCGTCGAGGATTTTACCTACCTTGGCAGTAACATCACAAGCACACTCTCCCTGGAAAATGAAATTGAAACCAGAATCGGCAAGGCTGCATCATTAATGGCTAGGCTGAATCAAAGAGTGTGGAACAATGCACAGCTCACTGATAGGACGAAAATCACTGTGTACCAGGCCTGCGTGCTCAGCACACTCCTCTATGGCAGCGAGTGCTGGACGACCTATGCCAAACAAACAAAGCAACTCAACAGCTTCCACTTACGATGCTTGCGCAGGAGTCTGCACATCAAGTGGCAGGACAAAATCACAAATGTCGAGGTACTCAGAAGGAGTCATATGCTGAGCATGCACTCAATCCTGAGCGAGAGGCGCCTGCGGTGGTTGGGACATGTCCGCAGGATGAGCTCGGAGCACATTCCAATAGCCTTGCTTTACGGTGAGCTGGCAACTGGTATGCGGAAGAGAGGACGCCCCTGCTTGCGCTTCAAGGATGTCTGCAAGAAAGACATGACTCTGGCGCAGATTGACCATAAAACGTGGGAGACCATTGCTGAGGAGCGCACCTCCTGGCGGGCAAAAGTACGCGAGGGCATCCTAGTCGCGGAAGCTTCCATTGCAGCCAGGAGCGAGGAGAACAGGGCCAGGAGAAAGAGGAGGGGGGTGGAGGAGCAGGAGGAAACGCCATCATCCCTTGAGGATGGACGGATGCCATCGAATAGATGATATTTTATGAGTGTATTTTGTCCAACTCACCGTTTGTGAGAAGCAACCGCAAATCCACACCAGCACCAATTTCTAGTACTTTTTTTTTAAAAAAATGTTTTAATATTTTTTCTTTTTAATTTTAAATATATTTTTTGTTTTGTTTTAGTGATGAGGTTCACAACAGAACTGAATCCTTGTTCTATCAAATAGTACGAAGGGAAAGCATTCAAAAACTTCTGTACGATAACACGCGTTGCAGGATATAACATTGGGATCTGTTTTTGTAACCCGAATTTGTGTTATCCTTCTTCAAACTTTGGTTTAAGTTCTTCATTTGTTGATATTTCAATAAGCTGCTCCTTTGTTAGTATGTATTCATCTGTGTTTGGAGTTGGACATTGTCCTAACTCAAACAGGTTCAACAGTCGAGAATATCCAAGTGAAAATTGTGCATGAAGAGCCGTTATGTTTTGACAGTAGGACAGCAAATCTTTATCTTTATTTTTCAATCAATGTCAAAAGATTTTAAAACTGAAAACATTCCCATCTTCACGAGTTTGTTTGTACAGAATTTTTTTTTGAAAAAATCGGAGGGTTTACGCTTCTAGATTTGATTTATTTTAATTGGTCACCTTTTAGTTCAAATAAGATCGTAAAATGAAGCTTATAAATCAGACTTATAGGCTATTTCACTTTTGAGTTAATTAAATTTTATTGCAAATCTTTGTCTTTGCTTTCCAAGAATTCCAAAAATAAATCAAAGATATCATAAAATCGATGTAAACATGCACTTTAAGATAACCAACGTACTTCTTTGTTAATTAGTAAGGGATTTTAGTCTGTGTCCTTTACCAAACACATTTTAGCAAACAATCTCTAATGCTAGGCATTCTTTTTGATTTTGTTAAATGCTGTAATGACATACTCAAGTGATCAATGCAAACGTCCACTATGATTTTTTGCGACTAAATAATGTCGACAAATGACATAATGTACTGAACATACATTTGGAATAGTTTGTTTTAAGTATGCCAGAAAGCCTCGGTATATCCCTGCCAGTGCCGGAACACCGTGATATTAGTCAAAGGTATAGCTTTAACACCAACAAATCTTTTTAATTAAGTAAATAACGTTTCACATTTCGTATCTGATGACAAACATTTAACAAATAACAATTTCTGTAAATTTTTTCCTCTTTTACAAATCTTATTTAGCAAAAAGTAAAGTAAAGTGGACTCGTCAAGCTGTATGGACAATTTAGATGTTTTTAAAAGTTCACATAAATCATTTATCTTTCTACTTACTAAGCCATTTCGTTAATCTTTCTTCGGAACGTATATAAATATTTTTATAATATTTATAGCTGGGTCAATTATTTACATCTTTCGCCACTATGCAATCTATTAAGAAATGCATTAATGTTATAAGAAGCTATCCGTCAATATTCATATCTCTTTATATGTTGTCCCAATGAGTTTTGCAGTGACGGTGATTTATTTTTTCCCTTGGCCTTTTAAAGAAACGTTAAATCGTTATCCTTTTTTGTCACTATGGATTTTTATTAAATATTACGTAAGCTTTGAAGATTTCATTCAATCATTTGACAATGTTCAATTACACAAAAGACACATACGTAAAATAATATTTCCTGTTGATGAAATACTTCAAAATATATTTAACACTCCATTGTAGGTATATTTTCTTCAGCTGACTATACACTTATTAGTTGTAACAAACCACTGCTAAAAATTATTAAAATTATAATCAAGTGCTGCAGTAAATGCATTTTGAAAAAAAAATTTAAGGATACAATTTAGAAAATATAATGTACTGATACATTAAATTTACCCAACGTTGTAACACTTATTGATTCACACTAAAAATTAAATTTATTTAACTTCTTTTAAGGCAGTGGTGGGGAACCTTTTTTGGGTCGCGTGCCCAAAATTCAACTAAAAACCCACTTATTTATGGCAATGTACCAACACACCAATGGACCCTGAAAATTGGGGTTTTGCTTAGCTGGTTTGAATAATGAATTAATATTTTAGTTGCGTGTCGGCTGATGAGGCTCTGCGTGCCGATTGTGGCACGTGTGCCATAGTTTCTCCATCACTGTTATAGAGCTTTTGCATTTCGTTCGCATCAAACTTGACCTTTAAATAAACCAACTATTTCGATTGATTTTAGCTGTGGAAATTACTTTAGCTCTACTTCAGTTTCTGGGTAAAACAACATTGTAATCCATGACTGATAGCGCCTAAGATTGTCATTCAATTAGAAGAAAAAGCATTCAGATACTATTTTATTTATTTATTTTAATTGCCATAATAAAAAATCTATCACAATTTCTTTATTCCACATTTAACCTTGCGCGGACCCCATGAAGTTGTTCAGCCCCCCCCCCAAGTCAATTTTAATTTTCCACGGACTCCCTGAATGGTAGGGGGACCCCTCGGGGTTCGTAGGGACCACTTTGGGAGCCACTGCTACTGAGCATTCAATTCTTAATGTCGTTTCCTTTGGGGCCAGGGACCCCAAATAATTTGTGTGTGCATATGATAAAGATTTTATTCCTCATTCTATTTTTCATTAACTTTACAACCAAAGGGAAATTAATCCACCATGAACCAGATTGAAATATACACCTTATTAAAAAACTGGCATCATGCACCGTTAAGGACCGTGATCCCGAGATGACCTTTCTTTCATAAGCTATAATTGTAAATTGTGGCTACGGGCTGGATTGATTGATATAGACTAACTTTAGTACAATATAATAATTTTTCCAATTTTAAAATTCGTATGAATAAAAACTCCAAAATTCATTCATTTTAAGGCTGATGGCCCCATTTTTACCTCCCTTTTATAATATTACTTACAACATATCTGAAATAAATTTAAACAACACTATTGGGATACACATTAATTAAACATTAATAATGAAAATAATAATCGTATTATCCCATTTTTTTTCTAGAATGTTCTGGAAAAGTCCTTTAATTTTGTATGCAGTATCGCCAAGCATGAAAGAAGGCTCAATAGCTTCCACCTCAGATGCCCGCGCCGCATCTTGGACATCAAATGGCAAGAGAAAGTCCCCAACACAGAGGTCCTGGATCAAGCAAGCATGAGTAGTATTGCAGCAATATTAAGCCAAAGATGCCTCTGTTGGCTTGGACACTTCAAGAGGATGCAAACTGGTCGAATACCCAAGGATGTGCTTTACAGCGAGCTGGCGACAGGGAAAAGGTCTGTTGGTCGGCCATGTCTCAGATACGTGGACATATGCAAGAGAGACATGAAAGTAGCCAACATTGATATACAAAACTGGGAAAACCTGGCAGAGGATAGGTCCATGTGGCGGGCTATAGTTAAAGAAGGATCACTAAGAGCAGAGGAGCAAACTAGGGCAGAAGCAGTCGGGAAAAGAGCGAGGAGAAAGGCCAGGCATCACCGCCCCACTGCTTTCGTGTGTGTGTCATGCAGAAGAGACTGCCACTCATGGATTGGTCTCATCAGCCACACCAAGAGCTGCAAATAATAAAGATAAATCTATCATCTTTCGTAGACGGACAGATGCCATACATAAATCGCCTTTAACTTTTCACTGATTTTATTGGACACATTTGAGATATTTTGCTCATTGTTTAACATACAATGAGATTAATAGTAGTCATATTTTCACTTTTTTTGTGCTGATCTAAAATATTTAGAATGCTATAAATTGTATTATGAAACGATCTCTGTTTTATTTGGATAAGTTTTAAAGTATTATCCCAATTACTACTTATAATTTGAATTTAATATAAGCCTTAATGCTTACTTAATACGTGTATAATATATATATATATATATATATATATATATATATATATATATATAAGTCAAGAAAGCATGAGCAAGTATGTGCAAATAAGCATGAGGAATGACCCTCGCAAGGGTCGGCCTTGGGTAGTCCCAGTTTATGGTTGGCAAGCAACGATGTTGCAGTGTGGGGCAGATAGCTAACCGCAGTGCACATGTTTTGAGACAAACAATGCGTCGGCGGTCCCTCTAGAGGTTCACTCCCATTGTTCTGATTTGTTCGAGATTTATTTTCTGTCCGTTATTCATTTTTCTTTGTATTCTCTAGGAGCAAATCTGTGGGCGCAAAATTTCAGATCGATCGCATGTACCGTAATTAAATTATTGATTTTTTAGATTATTTTATTTATTCCTATGTGTCATGCTATTTTTTGAGATAGAGCGTCGCGGTGCATATTATATTGAACAACCTTTCTGTCGCGCAATAAGGTGCGTATTTTATTGACAGCACTTTTTATAAACATATTCCTGATCGGTGCGCATTATATTAAACATGTTTTACGACACAACTGCAATTTTGTATTTCTGGATGGTCTGGCGCTGCGAATTATAATGAACATTCTTTTAATTACTTCTCGTACATAAAGGATTTATAGTCAAAAACTTGGTTTTTTACGGGTTTTTCTTATTAAATCCTTTATATTAACTCGTGGTGTCTGCGGCCGACCGACCGACCTTGTCGCCAAAACTTTTGATTGATTTTTAACCCACTTGCTCGTAAGCCAGCGAGTTTAAATTTTGCAGGCAGTTTTGTACCGATAATAAAAACAATGTATCAAAATTTCAGATCGATCGCATGTACCGTAATTAAATTATTGATTTTTTAGATTATTTTATTTATTCCTATGTGTCATGCTATTTTTTGAGATAGAGCGTCGCGGTGCGTATTATATTGAACAACCTTTCTGTCGCGCAATAAGGTGCGTATTTTATTGACAGCACTTTTTATAAACATATTTCTGATCGGTGCGCATTATATTAAACACGTTTTACGACACAACTGCAATTTTGTATTTTTGGATGGTCTTGCACTGCTTGTTATAATGAACATTCTTTTAGTTACGTCTCATACGTAAAGGATTTATAGTCAAAAACTTGGTTTTTTACGGGTTGTTTTTATTCACCTTATACTGCTATGATTTAAAATATTCTGGAAATTTAATTGAATACTATTTCCGTTAGGTCTATGTACTTTAAAACATATTTAATTAGGTACCTTTGAAAGACTGATCAAATTGTTTATCTGACTGATTTTCAGTTCGGAAAATATGCGGGTTAGAATGTATCAAATATTGCAGAAATTTAAACTTTTATTTTAGCCAGATCTCTACTAATGCTTGCATCTTTTATTTGGTATAAGTTTTCAATTTTTTTCTTAAATATTTGCTGTAATTTAATTGTAATATACTTTTAATATTCTCTTGATGCGGATATAATGTACACTATTCTAGAAACTTCTGTGATTTAATTTTCAATTACGTCGCAGTAATGTATAACATAAATAAGAAATAATTGAAAGTCACTTCCAATTTTTTTTAAACGAAATTTCAGTTTGATTTCCCGCAGGGGGCCCCTCTTTACACTTATGAAAATGGTTTTAGATATTGCCTTTATTTGCAAAATGTATATTTTTATTTGAAAAATTGTTACCTAAAAAAAATAGTCACAAACAGTTTTTGTAATATGTGTTTGTGGAAGGTGAATGATGATTTAAATAATATAATTTCGGGGAAAAAACACACTATGGTCGAACAGAAATGGAGATGCATATTAACAGTAAACGTTATTTTGTGTATTGATGAAACCTGGAACAGGATCGAATGAGAAAAGAGGAGAGAAACAAGAAAGAGATCTCAAAGGGAAAGGGAATCCACAATGCAATGGGAAACCACTGGGGTGAATAAACTAAACTGAAGAATGTGAACTGATCGGGGAAAGGGATTTCACGAAATTTTTATCAATTTTTGGGATCATTCTGGGGTATACTATTCCATCGAATTATGAGATCGTTACGGCTTAAGAGATTTGACAATGAATGGGATTCCATTATGCTACGGGATAATAGTAGGTAAAACGATTTGACCAAGAATGTTATTCCATTATGCAAAATAGAAGTAAAAAAACGATTTTTAAAAACCACGTTTTTATAAGCGGACTAAAAAGAAGAAAAGACATTTTTTTCACAGAATTGTGAAGTAAAATTTTTTTTCTGGATTGATAAAAATTTCAAATTTATATGCTCAAGTACTATGATGAAGTACAATAAGAGAAGAAACCAACCAAGAATATGTGTCAACCTTTATAAGGAGAAGGCGTTGGAATTATATCGGTCATGTTCTTCATATGGACACCAAAAGGCAAAAGAAAACAAGGAAGACCAAAAGAAACCCTACGTAGAACAATCAAAAGAGAAAGCTCAACCATGGGTCTAAGAAATAATCAAGACCTAATACAATTGGCGACGGATCGTCATAAATGGAAATCAATGACTTCTGCCCTATGTGCCGTCTTCGGCCCGAGAGGAACTAACTAACTAACAATGATGTAATATGACTAAAAACGTGGGGCGGGTTCTTCTCAGGCTTAACTAAATCAATTCACTCATCTTCTTACTCGTCATTTGTAAACCCTAATCATTTAGCCGAACGCCTAAAAAGCGCCCGCCCAAACAAATGAGTGGTACGTTTTTAAAACAGTTATGCCAGAAACCTTCGCAGTAGCGTGCTAAAAAAAATAAGTTTCATGGCTATTGGATAAATAAGAAAATATTTAAAAAACTTAAATGGAAAAAAAATCGATATTAAGAGCAATAGCCCGAAAATAGGTGATTTTTGTTTTATTGCAAATTTACTTAACAACTTATCAAACTATCAGTGCCTTATTATAAAGCTTAAAAACTTTTTTTTTAAGTAAAAAAAAATATATATATAAATTTCAAAATCCCTGTATATTTGAATCTGGATAATAATAGATATGTGTGTTGAAAGTTGTCAAGATCGTTTAAAATCAA
This sequence comes from Ampullaceana balthica, assembly GCA_944989445.1. Classification (NCBI taxonomy): domain Eukaryota; kingdom Metazoa; phylum Mollusca; class Gastropoda; family Lymnaeidae; genus Ampullaceana; species Ampullaceana balthica. The sequence continues at coordinate 368,050 of CALYLW010000595.1, read as the reverse complement.
CTGGAGAAAAACGTCTAAACGATTTTTTTAAAAACGAATAAATTTGGCCCCTCGGCCAAAATAAAAATGGACAATAGAAGTTCAATTTCCCATAGTATTTGTAATAGTGTCTTTATAGACTTTCAAGATTTTATATTCCAAGTTTAGTCCTAGAAAATAATACTTATATGTATTTTTTATATAGCTCATATATGCGGATAGATAGACAAGACGTTCGTGTTACCAAATCGCTCTGCGGTGCTGAATGCTGGACAGACCATCGTCTCATCATCTCCAAACTTAATATTCGCATTCAGCCCAAAAGACGGCCCCAAGGAAGGAAAATCATAAAACGGCTAAACATCACAAAGCTATACTTTACTAGTACTAAACAATCTCTGGAGACAGCCCTGGAGGACAAACTGAGATCCACCACTCTAAACAATACGAACATTGAGACTGCTTGGATGAACTTTAGAGATCTAATCTACAGCACAGCCTCCCAAATCCTTGGACCCGCGACGAGAAAGCACCAAGACTGGTTCGATGACAATTGCTACGAAATCAACAAATGTTGGAAGAAAAACATCAACTCCACAAAAGACACATCAGCAATCCCAGGTCTTCAACCGTAACGGACTCATATAATAGCATACTCCGCATCATACAACGAAAACTTCGCTGGATGCGATACTCATGGCTAAACAAGAAAGCTGATGAGATTCAACAATATGCAGACAGGCATGATATGAAGAATTTTTACAACGCCCTTAAGGAAGTGTACGGAGCCACAACGTCTAATTCATCCCAGCTTCTCAGTGCTGACGGGACATATCTAATTACAGACGGGGAGAAGATTCTTGAGCGCTGGGCTGAACACTTTCATGCTGTCCTAAACACCAACACAAGTATTAATGAAGATGCTATCAGTTGCCTACCTCAAGTACCAATTAACCTGGCAATGGATGACCCGCCTACTCTTCTTGAAACGCAAAGGGATGTACATCTGCTGTCATGTGGAAAGGCTCCTGGAGCAGACTCAATTCCAGCAGAAATATTCAAAGAAAGTGGCATGGTTCTACTGGAAAAGCTGCATGAAATCTTCCTATTGATGTGGCATCAGGAGGCTATACCCCAGATTTTTAAGGATTCCTCTATAGTTTACTTGTACAAACGAAAAGGGAACCACCAAGCTTGCGATAATCATCGTAGAAATTCACTGCTATCAATTGCAGGAAAAATACTCACCAGAATTCTCCTAACTCACCTAAATGCACATCTGGATCAGGGTCTTTTATCAGAAAGCCAATGTGATTTCCGGAAAGAAGTGGAACCATCGACATGATCTTTGCAGCAAGACAATTGCAGGAAAATTGTCAAGAGCAGAATATGGACCTATTTTCCATTTACATAGACCTTACGAAACCCTTTGACACAGTCTGCAGAGAGGGCCTATGGAGGATTATGGCCAAGTATGGATGTCCAAATAAATATATAGCCATTGTAAGGCAATTCCATGATGGCATGCAGGCTCGAGTCCAGGACAACGGAGAGGCCTCTAAATCATTCCCTGTCACAAATGGCCTTAAGTAAGGCTGTGTTCTGGCCCCAACATTGTTCAGCCTCATGTTCTCAGCCATGCTTACAGAGGCCTTCAGGAATAGCAATGTAGGCATGGACTTTAGGTATCGCACTGATGGTCATCTGATCAACCTCAGGAGGCTTAAAGCTAAGATAAAGGTCAAATCAGACAGCATCCTGGACCTTCTTTTTGCTGATGATTGTGTCCTTAACGTGGGCTCTGAAGCACAACTGCTACTAAGTGCTGATAAATTTTCCAGTGCGTGCTCTAATTTTGGGCTCACCATCAGCACAAAGAAGACATAAGTGTTATACCATCCGGGCCCAGGCAAATCATAAACTGAGCCTAACATATTCATCAATGCCAACAAAATCAGCACAGTGAGTCGCTTTACTCACCTTGGCAGCACACTGTCTCAGAAGGCCAATATTGATGACGAGATGAACACGAGAATCTCAAAGGCCAGCGCAGCATTCGGTAGATTGCATGACAGTGTCTGGAACAGAAGGGGAATCAGCACCCAAACAAAACTAAAAGTATACAGAGCTGTTGTGCTTCCCACCCTTTTATATGCATGTGAAACTTGGAGTCTGCTGAAACACTTCCACACCAAAAGCCTTAGAAAAATTCTCAATACAAAATGGCAGGAAAAAGTTCCAGACATCAAAATATTAGCCAGGTCAGGACTCCCCAGCATCCACACTATCCTCATGCAAAGCCAACTACGCTGGGCGGGGCATGTAGTGCGCATGCCCGACCATCGCCTCCCCAAGAGGCTCTTCTATGGTGAGCTTACAGAAGGGCATAGAGCACGCGGAGGTCCACGTAAGCGCTACAAGGATGTACTTAAAACAGCTCTGAAGGCCTTCGACATCGGACATGACTCCTGGGAAGCAGCAGCCAAAAACCGAGCCCACTGGCGCTCTATGATACGGAATGGCGCAGCTGTCTGTGAGGCAAACAGACTACAGGCTGCCAAGCTAAAGCGTCAAGTCAGAAAGGACCGTATCCAAAACCCTCCTGAAGGGAACGCATCCATCTCTTGTCCGACGTGCGGACGCCTTTTCAAGCCATAATAGGGTTAATAAGCAACCAGAGGACACATGTGGTGGCCCAGCAAATATGATGAGATTGGTCATCGTTGACCATGACGGACGAACAACAACAAACAATTATAAAGCTTAAAAACATTTTTTTAAGTAAAGAAAAAAAATATATAAATTTCAAAATCCCTGTATATTTGAATCTGGATAATAATAGATATGTGTGTTGAAAGTTGTCAAGATCGTATAAAATCAACTGGAGAAAAACGTCTAAACGATTTTTTTAAAAAAATGAATAAATTTGGCCCCTCGGCCAAAATAAAAATGGACAATAGAAGTTCAATTTCCCATAGTATTTGGAATAGAGTCTTTATAGACTTTCAAGATTTTATATTCCAAGTTTAGTCCCAGAAAATAATGCTGAAATGTATTTTTATACAGCTCATAATATGCAAAAATCGATTTTATTGACCCAATCGGTCCATTCAGTGCGAGATGTGAAGCTCAAAACACCTGTACATTGTAATCAATTTCATCATGGATATATTTCTCTATAGTTCTAGAGATCAATAAAATTTTAATTGGAAACTAAATATTTAAAAAAGACATTTGGGCATCTGGGTCCAAAAGAATGTTCATTAAGAGTTCAAAGCAATACATTATTTTAATATAGGATCTCAAGTTTTTATATACCAAGTTTTGTAAAGATCCACTAATTTTAGCAGAATCCAACGCTTAAATTAATTTGTATATAGCTCATATATATAAAGCTATATTTTATATAGCTCATATATATATATATATATATATATATATATATATATATTTACATATATGTATATATATATATATATATATATATATATATATATATATATATATATATATATATATATATATGCAAAATACCCTTGCTTTGCTGAGGAAATAAGGATTTCAGTTACCGTTGAGAACCAGCGTAACACAAATTCAAAAAATCAATTGATTTTATTCTGGATCACAATGGATATACTACATATATTAACTTGACCGTCTTGTCTGTCTGTCTGTCGTGGTCCCGCAGAAAAATAAAAAAAGAAAAGTAAAAAATCACTTCAAGTAATCCTATCGAGGTGATCATTTAAATGTTGTTTTCGCATGTTACCAATGCGGGAGGGTACTCAACAACTTCCCAAAGTTGCATGCTCCAACGTACACGGGAAATAAGATATTTAATGAGGAGTCTGTTTGTATATAGCATATATATGAAAGAAACCTACATTTTGGGCCCCTGGCCCCATAGTTAGTGATAATTTTATACATCTCTTACCATCGCCGGAGGTACTCAACAACTTTACAAAGTTTCATGCTTCTACCTACACGGGAACATGAGGAATTTGTGTTGATTCAGATTTATATAGCCCATATTAGGGAAAAAACGGGTTTGTGCCCCTGGCCACCCAAGAGTGGACATAATAAATTATTTTTCACCAATCACCGTCATAAGAGGGACTCAGCAAGTTCCCAAAATTTCATGCTTCTACCTTCACAGGAAGTTGGATGAATTAGTGATGAGTCTGTTTGAAATATAATAAAATATGGGTCTCCGGTCCCCAGTAAGTGACAATATAATTTTTGTTTACCTTTTAACATCTTGGAATGTTGCTTAACAACTACTCAAAGTTTCATGCTTCTACTTTCTCTTGAAATAGGAGAATGATTGATTCTTAAATTTTTTATAGCCCACATTAGGGGACAAAAGTTTTTGGGCCCCCGGCCCCCAAGAGTGTGAATTTCACAATTCTTTTTCGCCTGTTACCATTGCGGGTTTGTACTCAAAAACTTCCCAAAGTTTCATGCTTCTTCCTACACGGAAAGTTGGAGAATTAGTGATAAGTCAGTTTTTAATATAAGAAAAAACTACATTCGGGCCCCCGGCTCCCAGTAAGTGAAAAATTATATATATATATTTTCAACCTGTCAACATCGCGAAATGTTACTTAACAACTACCTAAAGTTTCATGCTTCTACCTACACGGGAAAAGGGACAATTATTGATTTACCGTTTTTATATAGCTAATATGAGGAAAAAACTACATTTGGGCCCCCCGTCACCAGTATGTAATGATTTAAATATTGTTTTCGTTTGTTACCACTATTCAGAGTTTCTTGCTTCTACCTACACGGGAAATATGAGAATTTGTGATTTTCAGTTTTTATATAGCTTATTTAAGGAAAAAAACTTTATTTGGGCCCCCAGCCCCCAGTATTTGATAATTTAATTTTTGTTCCTGTTGATATCGCCGAAGTGTAATCAACAACTTCCCATATTTTCATTCTTCTATCTACTCGCGAAATAGGGGAATTAGTGATTTTAATTTTAACATAGCCCATATAAGGAAAAAAACGGTTTTGGGCCCCCGGCCCCCATGAGTGTGAATTTAAAAATTCTTTTATGCCAGTTTTCGTTGCGACAGGCTACTTAACTACTCCCCAAGGTTTCATACTTCTACCTACACGGGAAGTTGGAGAATTTGTGATGAGTCAGTTTTTAATATAAGGAAAAAAAAATACATTTGGGCCCACGGCCCCCAGTAAGTGATAATTTAAATATTTTTTTCGCTTGTTACCATCGCGGAAGTGTACTTATCAACTACCCAGTGTTTCATGCTTCTGCCTACACGTGAAATATGAGAATTTGTGATTTTCAGTTTTAATATCGCTCATATAAGGAAAAAACTTCTTTTAAACGCCCCAGGAAGTGATAATTTAATTTTTTGTCGCCCGTTTCCATCGCGGCTTTGTATTCAACAACTTCCCAAAGTTTCATGCTTCTGCCTACTCGGGAAATAGGAGAATTAGTGATTTTCATATTTTTTATTTTCCATATAAGGGAAAAAAGCGTTTTTTGGCCCCCGGCCCCCAAGAGTGTGAATTTAAAATTCTTATTCGCCAATTATCGTCGTGAGAGTGTAGTCAGCAAATTCCCAAAGTTGTATGCTTCTACCTACACGGGAAGTTGGAGAATTAGTTATGAGTCAGTTTTTTATATAAGAAAAAACTATATTTGGGCCCCCGGCCCCCAGTAAGTGATAATTTAAACATTTTATTCGCTGTTACCCTCGTGGAAGTGTACTTATCAACCACCCCAAGTTTCATGCATCTACCTAGACGGAAAATAGGAGAATAAGAGATTTTTATTTTTTATATAACTCATATTCGGAAAAACCTTCATTTGAGCCCCCGGCCCGCGGAAAGTGATAATTTACATTTTTTTTTCCAGTTACCATCGCGGTATTGTACTTAACAACTGCCCAAAGTTTCATGCTTCTGCTTCTAATTGGAGAATTAGTGATTTTCATTTTTTATAAAGCCCATATTAGGAAAAAAGCGTTTTTGGGCCCCCGGCCCCCATGAGTGTTAATTTTTTAAAGTTCTTTTACTCCAATTTTCGTCGCGAGAGGCTACTCTTCAACTTCCCAAAGTTTCATGCTTCTACCTACACGGAAAGTTGGAGAATTATTGATGAATGAGTGAGTCAGTGAGTGAGTGAGGGCTTTGCCTTTTATTAGTATAGATATATATATATATATACTAGCAGACCCGTCGTGCGTTGCAACGATCTCAGTAAAAATGAATAAATGTAAAGAAACCAATGAGTTTTATGTTTAAAAACAATTATGCAGAAACCTTCGCGGAAGAGTGGAAACAATTCCAAGTTTCATAGCAAACGGATAAATAAATTAATAATTAAATAGCGTACAAAAGAAGGAATTATATTAAGGGCCCCGGCGCCAAAATGAGTGATAATATAGTTTTTTTTATTTCCATTGTACTCAAGCTAAATTCCTATATGTCGTGTAAAATTGAATATAAAAAAGACATTTAAGGCCCCCAGCTCCGAGGGAATGGATATTAGGAGTTCAGTGCACTATAGTAATATAGGCTCTTACGTTTTTATATACTAAGTTTGGTCAAAATCCTGTGATTTTCTTATTATCTAAAGCTTAAACTGCTTTTTATATAGCTAATATAGGGGGAAAATGACATTAAGGGGCCCCCGGCCCATTCGGTGCAAGAGGTCAACTTCAAAATCCTGTTCATTTTAATTCAGTTTTATTGTGCATATATTTCTCAAGATCTTTAAAAATTGAATAGGAAAAATATCTTAATATGGGCTACCAAGTTTTTGTATACACAGTTTGGTGAAGATCTATTCATTTACTAAGTAGCTAACTCATAAACTAATATTTATATAGCTCATATAAGCAAAAACGAAATTAAGGGCCCGGGGCTAAATCAGGGCAAGATATGAAGTTCAGAAATCCCTGTTCATTTCAATATGGATAATAGTGGATACATTTACCATTATTTGTCAAGTTTTTTAATAATTGAATTGAGGAATAAAATCTTAAAAGTTTAAGTATAAAGGTATTTTGGGCCCCCAGCCCCGAAGGAGTGGCCATTAGGATTCAATTGCCCTATGGTATTTTAATATTGGCTATCAAGTTGCTATATACAAAGTTTGGTTAAGATCCAACAATTTACACAGCAGCTAGAGCTTAAAATAATTTATATATAGCTCATATAAGCAACAAATGACATTATGGGCCTCCGGTGCCCCATGAGTGTTAAATTTAGAAAAAAAAGTTGCCAGTTACCATCCCAGGTGGGTACTTAACATTCTCCAAAAATTTCATGACGATCGGATGAATGGTTTAGTCAGCTATAAAGGACATGCACACACACACACACATGCACACACACAGACATACTTTGATTTTTATATATATAGAAGAGATATAGTGAAATAAAACGACATATAGGGGGCCTGTGCCTATTCGGTGTGAGATGTCTATTTCAAAAACCTTTTCATTTTAATTCAGTTTCATCAGGGATATATTTATCAAGATCGTTAAAAAGTGAATGGCATAAATATCTTAAACATATATGAAAAAAGACATTTGGGGCCCCCTGCCCCGAAGAAATCGACATACAAAGTTAAGAAACCTTAAGTATTTTAATATGGGCTACCAAGTTTTTGTATACAAAATTTGTTTAAGATCCAATCATTTACTCAGCAGCTAACGCATAAAATAATTTTGTATAAAGCTCGACATTCAGGGTCCCAGGGCCCAATTATTGCAAAAAATAAAGTGCAAAACATATGTTCATTTGAATACATTTCAAAATACATACATATATTAATAATTCTCAATATTGTTAAAAATTGAATGGACGATAAAATATTAAACATTTACTAAAAAAGACAGTTTGGGCTCCCAGCCCCGAGGGAATGAAAATTAGGAGTTCAGTGCCCTATTGTAATAAAATATAGACCCTTGAGTTTTTATATACTAAAATGGGTCAAGATACATGAATTTTCTCAGTATTTTACGCTAATACTAATTTTTATACAGCTAATATAAGAAAAAAACGACATCTAGGGGCCCCTGGGCCCTTTCATTGAAAGATGTTAATTTCAAAAACCTGTTCATTTTAATTAAGTTTCCTCAAAAATATATTCCTCAAGATCGTGAAAAATTTGAATGTGAAAAAATATCTTATACATATACGAAGAAAATACATTTGGGGCCCCCGGCCCCGAAGGAATGGACATTTGAAGTTCTGTGCCCTATAGTATTTTAATATGGGCTACCAAGTTTTTGTATTCAAATTTTGGTTAAGATCCATTCATTTACTCAGTAGCTAACGCATAAACTAATTGTTATAAAGCTTATATAAGCAAAAAAGACATTAAGGGCTCCAGGGCCCATTTAGGGCAAAATGTAAAGTTCAAAACAACTGTTCATTTCAATTTGTATAATAATGGATACATGTGCCATTATTTGTAAAGATTGCTAATAACTGAATTGTGAATAAAATCTTAAACGTTTAAGAAATGGAACTTTTTGGGCTCCCAGCCCCAAAGGAATAACTTATAGAAGTTCAGTGCCCTATGGTATTTTAATATTGGCTATCAAGTTGCTATATACAAAGTTTGGTTAAGATCCAACAATTTACACAGTAGCTAGCGCTTAAACTAATTTTTATATAGCTCATATAAGCAACAAATGACATTATGGGCCCCCGGTGCCCCATGAGTGTTAAAATTTAGAAAAAAAGTTGCCAGTTACCATCCCAGGTGGGTACTCAACATTCTCCAAAAAGTTCATGACGATCGGATGAATGGTTTAGTCAGCTATAAAGGACATGCACACACACACACACACAGACATACTTTGATTTCTATATATATATATATAGAAGATAGATATAAGAAAAAAAAGACATTTAGGGCCCCTCGGCCCATTTGGTGATAGATGTAAATTTCAAAAACCTTTTCATTTAATTAAGTTCCCTCATAGATATATTCCTCAAGATCGTGAAAAATTGAATGGGGGACAAATACATTCAACATATACGAAGAAAAGATATTGGGGGCCCCCGGCCCCGAAGGAATGGATATTTGAAGTTATGTGCCCTATAGAATTTTAATATGGGCTGCCAAGTTTTTGTATTCAAATTTTGGTTTAGATCCATTCATTTACTCAGTAGCTAACGCATAAGCTAATTTTTATATATCTTAAATAAGCAAAAAAAAGACATTAAGGGCCCCGGGGCCCATTCAGTGCAAGATATAAAGTTCAAAACCCCTGTTCATTTCAATTTGTATAATAATGGATAAATGTGTCATTATTTGTCAAGATTGTTAATGACTGAATGGTGAATAAAATCTTGAACGTTTAAGAAATGTGAATTTTTGGGCCCCCAGCCCCAAAGGAATGACTATTTGCAGTTCAGTACCCTATAGTATTTTAATATTGGCTATCAAGTTGTCATATACAAAGTTTGGTTAAGACCCAACAATTTACATAGTAGCTAGCGCTTAAACTAATTTTTATGTAGCTCATATAAGCAAAAAATGACATTATGTGCCCCCGGTGCCCCATGAGTGTTAAATTTAGAAAACAAAGTTGCCAGTTACCATCCCAGGTAGGTACTTAACAGTCTACAAAAATTTCATGACGATCGGATGAATGGTTTAGTACGCTATAAAGGACATGCACACACACAAACACACACAGACATACTTTGATTTTTTATATATATAGAATATAAGATTAGCAAAAACAACATTAAGGGCCCCCGAGCCCAATCAGTTCACGAAATTAACTTTAAAATACCTGTTCATTTCAATCTGGATCATGATAGATATATTAGTCAATGCTTTTCATGATCGTGTAAATCATAACGGGAATAAAGTATTTAACGCTTACAAAAAAAAAGATTTTGGGCCCCCGGCCCCGAAGGAACGGACATTAGGATTTCAATGCCATATGGTACTTTAATATAGACTATCAAGTTGTTATGTACCAAGTTTGGTCAAGATCCATTCATTTTCCAAGCAGCTAAGCCCTAAACTAATTTTTATATAGCTCATATATGAAAAAATTATCATAATGGGCACCCGGCGCCCCATGAGTGTTAAATTTTGAAAAAAAGTAGCCTATTTCCATCCCAGGAGCGTACTCAAAAGTCTCCAAAAGTTTCATGGCGATCGGATGAATGGTTTAGTCAGCTATAACAGACATGCATACATACATTGATTTTTTTATATATATATATATATATATATATATATATAGCTTATATATTTATGTTTTATATAAGCAAAAACCGAGTTTAAGGCCTCCAGATGTCCATTCGAGTGCCAAATACTCAGTTCGAAACAACTCTTCATTTTAATATATTTCATAACATGTGTATTTCTTAATATTACTTAATATCGTAAAAAATTGAATAGGGAATACAATCTTAAACGTTTATGAAAAAAGGAATGGACAAATAGTTTTGTGTCCTATAGTATTTTAATATTGGCTATAAAGTTTTCATACACAACGTTTGGTCAAGATCCATTTATTTACCCCGTAGCTTACACTTAAATTAATTTTATATTGAAGAAAAAAATCTGACTATAAGGGCTTGCTGGCCTAGTTGGTACAAGATGTAAATTTTGAAACAATAGTTCAGTTCAAATTTTATGACACTAAATATATTATCAATATTTGTCGAGATAATGGTAAAGAGTAAGGAATAAAATCTTACGAAAACATAATTTGGGCTCCCGGCCCGAATTGAAGAAAATTGTAGGTTCAATGACCTATAGTATTAATATGGGTTATTCAGTTAATATACAAAAATTTTGATCAATATCCATCCATTTTCGCCGTCGTTAACGCTTAAACAATTTTTCTATATCTTATTTAAGCAAAAACGACATCGGTTAAAGAAATAAATCTATATTTCTCAATATTTTTTCAAGGTCGGGTAAAATCATAATGGGAATAAAGTCTTAAACGCTAGAGAAAGAAACAGATTTTGGGCCCCCAGCACCAAAGGAATGAACTTTAGACGTTGAATACACAAAATGTTTTTTTATATGGACTATAAAGTTGTTATGTACCAAGTTTGGTCAAGATCCATTCATTCTCATAGTAGATAATGCTTAAACTAATTTTATTTAGCTCATATAAGAAGATAAATGTTGACCCCCGACCCCCATGATTGTCAATGTTCAAATATTTTTTTAAACAAAAAAAACAACCCAAGCAGCATACTTAACAATCTTCTAAAGTGTCATAGTTATGAAATGAATGTTTTAGTCGGCTATAAAGATAAACATGCATACATACATTGATTTTTATATATATATATGTATATATATATATAGCTTATATATTTATGTTTTATATAAGCATATACCGAGTTTAAGGCCTCCAGATGTCCATTCGAGTGCCAAATACTCAGTTCGAAACAACTCTTCATTTTAATATATTTCATAACATGTGTATTTCTTAATATTACTTAATATCGTAAAAAATTGAATAGGGAATACAATCTTAAACGTTTATGAAAAAAGGAATGGACAAATAGTTTTGTGTCCTATAGTATTTTAATATTGGCTATAAAGTTTTCATACACAACGTTTGGTCAAGATCCATTTATTTACCCCGTAGCTTACACTTAAATTAATTTTATATTGAAGAAAAAAATCTGACTATAAGGGCTTGCTGGCCTAGTTGGTACAAGATGTAAATTTTGAAACAATAGTTCAGTTCAAATTTTATGACACTAAATATATTATCAATATTTGTCGATATAATGGTAAAGAGTAAGGAATAAAATCTTACGAAAACATAATTTGGGCTCCCGGCCCGAATTGAAGAAAATTGTAGGTTCAATGACCTATAGTATTAATATGGGTTATTCAGTTAATATACAAAAATTTTGATCAATATCCATCCATTTTCGCCGTCGTTAACGCTTAAACAATTTTTCTATATCTTATTTAAGCAAAAACGACATCGGTTAAAGAAATAAACTGTAAAATACATGTTCATTTCAATCTCGATCAAAATGGATATATTTCTCAATATTTTTTCAAGGTCGGGTAAAATCATAATGGGAATAAAGTCTTAAACGCTAGAGAAAGAAACAGATTTTGGGCCCCCAGCACCAAAGGAATGAACTTTAGACGTTGAATACACAAAATGTTTTTTTATATGGACTATAAAGTTGTTATGTACCAAGTTTGATCAAGATCCATTCATTCTCATAGTAGATAATGCTTAAACTAATTTTATTTAGCTCATATAAGAAGATAAATGTTGACCCCCGACCCCCATGATTGTCAATGTTCAAATATTTTTTTAAACAAAAAAAACAACCCAAGCAGCATACTTAACAATTTTCTAAAGTGTCATAGTTATGAAATGAATGTTTTAGTCGGCTATAAAGATAAACATGCATACATACAAACTTTTTAAAATGATAAATATAGATGATATAAATATATGCGTGTATTCTTACTTCTCTTTATTGATATGTGTGTGTGTATGTGTGTGTGCTTTCACTTGTGTATTTGTGTGTTTTTACATACGTTTGTGTGAGTGTGTGCATAGAAATTCATTTTCAAAAGTTAGCTTGAAATATTACGTTTTAACAAAATAACTTAAATGTCCTTACCTTTTATTCTTTCTTGTAAATTTTTTTCCAGAAAGCAAACAAGAGCTAATAAAATAAAAAAACACGATTATATAATGGGCATCAATAATACTGACATTACATCAATTTTCTGCCCTTATGCCCTTATGCCCTATGACATATAACATGAAGTAATGTATATTTCAATTTATCTATGTTTCTATTCTATCAATCCGTCCATTCATCCATCCAATCTATTTATCCATCAATTTATTTGTTCGTCTACATATGGGCGTTTTTCAAAAAAATTACATTTAGTTTTTCCTACCCATATAAAGTTTGATAACTTTTGAAGTGGAGCACATTTTTTGAGTGGCTTTTATGGTTTTAAAGAGCATTTATTTCTGAATCTTAAAATGTATTATATTCAAATTCAGGCATATGTGTGTTTTTTATTGAATTTTTAAAAATGTGTATGTTTGAAAAAGACCATGTCGCCAACACAAAACCAATTCAAAATTACATTCATATAAACAATTAAAATAGGCTATTTAGTGTTATTATTTTTTTAATATGCTCATATGTGTTTAACAGTATGTAACACCATACCAATGGGTATAAAAAGTAAACGTTTAGTTTTTATTGGCCGATTAATTCATCTGGCCAGTTTTAGACTCACTGGTGTAACAGCTTTATACTAGAGCATAATATGGGGATTGAAATTATTGGCAATAAAAACCATAGGGGTTTTCTGAGAGTGACTACCACCTTTTCCGCAATGGAGGTGCTGTTGATGCTTGGAAACTTTTCTGTGTTGCTCAGTGCAGACCGTTCTGCTGCAAAATGGTAAGTAATTAGGCATAACACTTGTACAGACCATTTTACCTAAAATTATACCTTAATATATATTAACAATGGATCAATACAACAGAGCATAATGGTATTTATCATACAAATATACGATTATTTTCATTATCTAAAACCGTGGGCTAACATTTTGTTGAACTTGTAAAATTTTCATAGGTGTAACACTCACTGGTGTTACGGTAAAAAAATCGTTACACCAGTGGGGATTTGTCATAATATGAATTTTTAATTTTAATTTGATAAATAAAGTCTCATAAAATTTTAGATATAGACCTTAACAGTTTTTCCAGATATTATTACTTATTGTTATGTTATTAAATAAGGACAGTAGATTACTAATATTCATTGTTTGTCAACCAACAGTCTACATATTTTTTACATTATGAACATATTCAGCTATAAAAATCTTTATATTATTTTGAGGAACACTAGAGTCATATTTTGACCTTAAAATGAGGCAATTTCAGGTACATTCACTTTTTTGTTTTCTTTCTCCAGTCAAAATCAAATTCCAAGGCATTGACGAACGCTAAGCGCCAATGTTTGTACCGTGAAAGGTGAAATGCTTCTCTCTGTTGCGAGCAGCCTATCTTCAACTCAAACATGAAAAGTATGAAAAGGACAAGGAGACAGGAACAAGAAAGCTAGTGAAAGACTTGACACCACGGGAACATGGGAAAGAAAAGAACGCTTTGCGGACTAGATACCGCAATAGTAGAATGAAAAGACAAGCACAATTAATATTGGATAAATAATTTATTTCCCCATCACTGTCAAATTCTACCTCTTCATCTCATGGGCCGTCTCGACAGAAAGTGGCATCACCTAAAATGAAGGCTCTAGAAAACAAAGAAACTTAAGATACAGGTCTCTGAATTTAGTGATAGAAGCCTCTGAGAGAACGTTTAACGCTTTAAGAGAACCAATACAAAAATCTGCAAACAAACCAAAGGACAACAAATGAGCAACTCATGATCGAAAGCAAAGAAGTTACTCCTCAAAGAAAACATTAGAGTAAGGAAAGCTTCATCATCAATTAAATGTACCTTAAAGTTTAATCTTGCAGTCATGAATGAAATCAAATAATAATCCAAGCAGAAGAAAACTCATCATTGTCATCAGTTGCTGCAGTCAAAGTTTTGAGAAGAATTTTGAGCAGGAAGCAAATGTTTTTGGGATAAGGAGAAAGCAGTACAAGTGAAATGATTATTGATGGTGGAAGATAAAGATATGGGTATTGAAAATATCTGTTCCGACACATGTGATGCAGAAACAACACAGAGTATATGAGAAAGCAACTTTGTGAAAGGTATCTAGATGGCGGCTGGATAGCGAAGTCAATAGTGCGCTCGCCTCACAAGCTGATGTTCCAGATGACATACCAACTAAGCAAAATCTTGGTTATATATTTGATGATATTTCAGATTAAAGAGAGAGAAGATGGAGACTGCCTACCAGACTGTGGTGCTGAGTTTGCTTGTGGAAAAGATAAATGCCCTGAAGAAATTCGGATCTGCGTTATCTATGAACTTGCAACTCATTCTGAGCTTTATTTCAGCGATGCATATCTTTCCCAAGGCTTTTATCATCAGTATCTTACAGCTGCAAATAGTTGTTTGCCTCTTATTGTGATTTTTGTGTCCCAGAAAAAAAACAATTTAGGTACAGATGATGTTGAGAGATTCATTTTTGAGAAAGAAGTAATGGCCCTCTGCACACAAAAATGTTATTTGGGCAAATGGCAAATATTGGGCTCGCCAGTGTATTGAAAATGCCAATCATTTCATTTTTTTCAAAAGGCACCGACCCGGGAATGAGATTTCACATCCAACCCGAGTAAAAACAAATAATGATGATGCAATGACCTTGTGGACATCCACCAGGGTAAATCACAAGCCACTGTATTGGTGTCCAAACCATTTTGTGCCATTGTTTCCATACAATAAGAAATGTTGAACACAATGTATTAAGTTTATGAAATTTATTTATTTAATATGCCCCCCATCTCCAGTTAGCATGCTTTTTTCTACTATTTTTTTTAACTTAATATAATATATTCTTAAAATTAGTTAATCGCAATCCTAGAAGGCATATCAATTATCATTAAATGCATATTGTGTTTAAGTTAAAATAAAACAACTCCTAAACATTTAAAGATAGATACAATGATAACTCACTGGTGTAACTAAAAGTTCGCTGGTGTAACTAAAAGTTCATTGGTGTAACAGTAATTTCACTAGTGTAACAGGTACTAAATTCACAAACAGCTATTTTCTTATTTATCAGAACTCTTTCAGGCTGCGTATTAATATTAGTTAGGGTGTGTTGTGATTTATTATAAAGATTTTTACGTTACTACTTGCTTATAAGCATACTTTAATGAACAAAATTGGTTATTGTTATTATGATTTTTCTGAACTTTGTTATTTGAACACCCTCTGATAGCCTTTGTCATTTATTGCATGTCTTAAATTTTTATTATAATCAAATTTAGTTGTTTTTTAATAAATATACATGTATTTTGGTTTTAAAAAATGTGTTTTTCAGTCTTTGTGTGAACTTTAATGTTGCGTTACACCAGTGATATTGAAATGCGATGCATGACCATTAGACCGCTACTGTAAAACAAAAACACGGAGTTAAGGTATAATTTTTTTTAAAATACAGTATTTAAATGGTCACTGATTACTATCATAAAGAAAAATCACATCGAAAACGACTTTCATTTTTTTAAATTTCACTGTGTCAAAAATGTCAAATTTTTTTAAAAACGCCCATAACTATCTATATATCTATCAATCTATCCACCCATCCATCAATCCATCCATCCATCCATCCATCCATCCATCCATCCACCCATCCATACATCCACCCATCCATCTATCCATCAATCCCTCAATCCATCAATCCATCCATCCATCAAACCATCAAACTATCCATTGATCTATCTATCTATATATCTATCTATCTACATATCTATCTATCTACCTATCTACCTATTTACCTATCTACCTATTTACCTATCTATCTATATATCTACCTATCTACCTATCTACCTATCTACCTATCTACCTATTTACCTATCTATCTATCTATCTATCTATCTATCTATCTATCTATCTATCTATCTATCTATCTATCTATCTATCTATCTATCTATCTATCTATCTATCTATCAATCTATCTATCTATCTATCTATCTATCTATCTATCTATCTATCTATCTATCTATCAATCTATCTATCTATCTATCTATCTATCTATCTATCTATCTATCTATCTATCACTATATCTATCAAAATATTATCCATTTATCGACATGTCTATCTATCAATTGTAATTTTAAAAATCAATGAAGTGATACCTTTTAAAAATTCTTCATTATCATATTGTGACTCCATTGTTTCTTTATAGTAACTCAGAATCTTTTCTGTAACACAAGTGAAATGCATTAAAATTATGGCAAAATTGTGTATATTTTTTTGATCACAGTGCT
This sequence comes from Ampullaceana balthica, assembly GCA_944989445.1. Lineage (NCBI taxonomy): Eukaryota > Metazoa > Mollusca > Gastropoda > Lymnaeidae > Ampullaceana > Ampullaceana balthica. Next base: position 351,117 of record CALYLW010000595.1, on the reverse strand, counting down.
TTTGTAATTTTTTTAATGAAACTTTAATTACCAATTTAATATATTTTTAAACAAAATTTATTATTACAAATGTAAATATTTAAAAATATTTTCAAATAGTTCTACCTGCTTTAAATTGCAAATTTTGTTTTGCACACAGACACATTTAGTTGGACACTCTTTTATAACATAGCACGTGATGTGCATGCTAACATGATTAGAAATTCATTTTATTTTTTTGTAAATATATTTAAATCTAATTATTTATATCAAATTTTTTGTTATACAATAAAAATCTCTCCCTAAATTTTGCCCAGATAAATGTATATTTAATTTCTTATTTTTATGAACTTTAAGAAAATCCATTCCAATAATAAATCAAATATTGACACATACTAACAAAAAACAATATAAAAAATGCATACTTTAAAAAAAAATGTTAAGTAAAACTTTACGGAAATTCAAGGAGGGAACAAAACACCATAATAACTGTAACAGTAGAATAGTATTCATTGTATATTACATTAGTGTAAGGTGTATACATAGCAGATCCGATAAATAGAAGAAACGATATTGTTTTCGTTACAAGTCTAGAGGATTATATAAATGATTTACTATTCATCCACACTTCGTATACATACAAATTAAATTTATTATTTAATATTAGACCCTTTCACGCCACTATCAAAATTATTTTCTTTTAAACTAAGTGTTATTTTAAACATAATTATAGAAATGTAAGCATAGCATTAGTTTTTGTTATCACTCTGGTAATTCCATTCATTGGAACTCAAAATGAAAACATTTCTGCGTACGCAATTCTTAAATTAAAAAGCTGTCTAGCTATTACGTGTAGTGTTTATTTTACCATTAGTAATAGGGAAACCACGTACCTTAGTTAAAATGTAGAATTAATTTTGTTAATTAATTATTATAATTCCATTGGTTCTAAATAAAGTAATTGAATATAATAATTAAACTTTTATAATTTATTTTTTGACCTTCCCGATATCTTATTTTATCGTATCTATTACAAAAGATTCTAAACAGAAGATTATTGCTTTTCACGATACCGCATGGTTTTTGTTGAGAGTTGCATTTTTATTAGAGTTTAAATGTTGATGGTGTATTCTTTTCACCTGGCCTGTTTCTATGTTAAAAATCAAGGCATGAAAAACGAGAATTTGTATTTGTTTGCTCTCACTAAGGAATAAGAATAAGTAGAGGTAAAAAAAAAGATTTTAAAATACCACCTTTTTATATTTTGATTAAAAATAAGCAAATAATGTAAAACTTATAAGTTCAAGTACTTTAATTTAATTTAATATGACTACAAACGTTGGGCGGGTGTTTGGTATAAAAATTAAAGATTTATAAGTTAGAAGACAAAAGAGAGATCTATTAGTGAGAGAATGAGTGAACTGCATATGTAAAACCCCATAAGCACCCGCCCCACGTTTGTAGTCAGTCACATTACACGAACGGACATGAACTTATAAGTTTTAAATTATTTTCTTCTTTTTAGTCCACTTATAAAAACATGGTTTTTAAAAATATTTTTTTAACTCTATTTATTTTATTCATTTTAGTCTAAGTGTATGCTATGTTGAGTTTAGTCGATTCCTTTTGATTATTGATTATTGAAGTATTGATTATGTTCAATATAATACGCATTGTCGATTACTGAAATCTTGATTAATTTCAATATAATACGCATCACGCAATAAACATTTACATACTGAACTCCTTTTGCTGTTAAACACGGGGATGTGGTCATCGATGGCTGGGATGAACACCGGTGGCAAATGGATGTCAAATATGGTTAGATTAGAGTATATGTTGGAGTCAATGAATGAAGCAATAAAGTAATCATAAGTCTTCATGCAGTCTTGGAGTTTGGTGTATGATTATGAGAAGACAAGTTTAACTAGTGATTAAGAAGAATGGAGTGAAAATAGAATGTTTAGTCACACACACGAGGACGCGAGGTTCTCTACAATAACTATTCTTAATAAGTCCGGTAGCTAAAGTTTAAATTGTTAATTTTTTTAGCTTATGCAAAAAATAAAAAATGACAACATTGGTCCTAGGCCTTTATATGCATGTCATGATCATTGATGCTTAACTTTAATACGTAAGTTTATAGGAATAAGCAAGTAAAATTTAAATTGGATAAATTTTGATTAGTGATTTAAGGTTAAGGGATTTATTGGTATGAACACAATTTAATTTATTAATTATCATTTAAAGAAACATATTTAGGATGTATCCCACATTATTTAAACCTTAAACAACATTTGTTTAATACAACCACAGGAGTAGTATTGATGATCCTACATGTGAAAGAAAATCAGAAGCCCCGAGCCTAGGGCTCTTTATAGGTCGTCGCGGAAGACCCTCTCAGCTATCTGCTCCCCCAAAGGGACTTAACAGCTGAGACCCCCCTCCCCTCCGTTAAGGGTCGCTTCTGGAGCGGCCACCTGAGCATCCAGGACATAACGTCAAAGATGCCTCCCACTGAGTTTACTTCACAAGGAGGGGTGGAATTCTCTACTACGACCCGCTACAACTTTGGCTCCACCCCGGAAAAGCATACGGGTCTCCATGATTAGGACCGCCGCAGTGCCCCCACTGGAAGGTTTCTTCAGAGCTGGCGTCTGCTGCGTTCTTTGTGGTGCCTTTGCTAATCTGTACTTGTGCTCCTGGCCCTGAAACGGCACCGCTCAATGGCGTTGCTAGTGAAACTGAGGGGGACGAAACGGTCGCTTTAGATTTTACCCGACCCTCAACGGGTACTTTGGTTTCATCTTCGGCAATGCATCTAAATGCTTTGACTAAGATCCGTACAGCGACTGTAATCATATGACTAGCACCTAACACCTAACATATCGGACTTCGGCATTGCCTGCCAGGAGCTGTCGGTTTCGGGACGCGGGTTGCGGTCAGGTCCGTGACCTGCGACACTACTCGTCCGTCGAGCCCCGTAGAGGCCACCTCTTATATATTAAAAAATTAATTCTATAACAGAAATTTAAAAAAAATAAAAACCACCCATTTAAAAAAAACAAACACTTTTAAGTGCTATACTGTTGAAAGCGATGCCTAAGTCAAATAAACTTACACTTAAAGTTGACTTGGGCCATCGCTTTCCACATAAAATTAACTCACTAATTATATAACTAGTTGTTTTTTTTAAAATTAAATTGTGATGTATTATTAACAACATAACGCAATTGTCAATTTCATTCCCTCATGTTAAAAAAATAAATATCATACATCGTGTGACAAACGTAAAGAAATAGTTTTAACCCATCTATAATATAAAGAAAGTATTCGTATAAAAGGCAACTGCTTTGTACCGCAAGGCCAAACCAAATATGAATGTTATTATAATAAAATTACTCATCTCAATTTAAGATGCGTACACGGAAATATGCGCGCCGTAATTTGAAAATAAAAGATTGTTGAAATCGCAGCGATCAAAATAAAGTATTGGAAAGAAATATTGTACCAAGATGAACTCGTTTTGAATGTCCGCATGAAGCTGTTCAATATGGAAATGAGATTTAATATTTCTCTCTTTGACTTAACATTTTCTGATCTTGTATTTTATGGATCTCGGGCAAAAGGGACAATTACAAAAATATACGTAAACCATCCGTAGGTTATAAGGAACCGTCCTGCCAAATTTGGTCCCAGTCCGTCATTTGGTTTTTCCGTGATTGTGGAACTTACAGTCGAGAAGTGAAACATACAAACATACAAAGATACAAACACCAACTGAGCTTTATATATTAGATAGCAAATGAAAAAACTGACAGCATTGGTCCTAGACCTATTTTTATTTTTTTTTATTTTTTGTTTAATTATTTTTTTTGTATCCCATAACCTTGTGGGGTTCTATTATTTAGTAATGTGTTAAGTTGTTGTTGCTTAACTTAAATAAGTCTGCTGAAAGCAATGAAACAGCTAAAATAAAGTAAGAGAATAAGTGTCTTGACAGTTAAGAATTGTATCATCTTTTTAAAAATTTTTGCACAGAAGTAAGTGCACCGTATTTGACAATAAAATAAGTCTCAAAATAAAGTTTAAAAAATAAATACTGCACCCATACTAACTCTTTTTTAACGCCCATCTAACGTTGTACAATAAAGAAATTATATTTAATTTTTCTCTCCTTGTCTTTATTTTTCTGCTTGTTAAAATTTTGTAATTCAGACTAAAGAGACAATTTCAAAAACTCTACTAAAGCAATATGTATTTTAAATGAATCATTTCCAGACAAATTTAGTCCCTGTCCGTCTTTTGGTTTTTCCGGGTTAGTGGCAATAAGCAACATACAATTACCAAATTTGCTTTATATATCTGATACAATAATAATAATAAAATGCTTTGGTTTTTTTAATTAAGTCTGATAAGACGAACAAATTCATTTTAAATTACAATCTACAGAAATGTAGATGGAATAAGCGTTTTATTTACTTATTCATTTTTTAAATTATTATAATTTGTTTTCAAAAATGATTTAATCAAGGAAAAGATGAATTGATTATGGAAAACATATAATTTAAGTGAGTTAAGGGACTATAGTTGTTCCTTTTAAAAGCTTGTGAAGAATTATTATTCCCTGACCTTCCTTGTTAATCGAATCATGTGTAATTACTATTAGTTAGTTCCAAGATTTTGGAAAAAAAAATTAAGTAATGTATGATGTATCTTTTTGCGTATTACTTAAAATAATAGGGCAACACTGACAGTGTTGGAAATATTGCTTGACTTTCTTAATGTTAATTGTGCTATCTCCAACAATTTATATGTCGCTAGGTTTTTCCTCCGATGACGTGGCGATTTCAGAAATGTAAAAGAAACATATGTTCCTGTAGCGCCAATCATTTTTATTGTTAAGTCGTCGCAATTCCTTAGTGCCTGTGTTACTCTTAGAACAGCAAGGTAAACTGTGTTTAATTTCGCGTATGTTGGATTGTCCGCTTTCTATGTCTTTATCTATTGTTATAAAGCATGGTGTGTATTCTGAGACTTAACTTCTCGTCTGCGTTGAATAGAACCTCTGACCTCATGGAGCCCATCATTTTATTTTAAACCAACCGTATTTCTTATAAACATCGTCAATCTATGAGAGTAGCACAAACATGCGAATTGTAGCAACCTTGTTTGATAAGGCCAATCTTTACAGTCATTAAATCGTATTTCGTGATATTAAGAGCATATTTTGGTCACCATAAAATAACCGTCCAAAGCGACCAGAGCTCAAACTTTGTCTTCCATGGAATTCCAACTCTGTGATCAGCCTTTACGATTCTACTTTGCAACAAAACTTATACTTATGTATTCCCTTGAGATTTGAGAGAAACGATTAAATTCCAAGTAAAAATGTAGATGAACAGAAAAAACTTTTCAAGCCACAAAAGGGTTTCTTTAACATGGAGCAAAGGATATTCTAAATAAAAGTCATCTGCAAGATATCCTGAAGGCGTTTCATGACAACACAACTGGTGGATGCCATTTTGGCAGAGATAATACATTTTTCAAAAGCTCTGAACGTTATTATTGGAAGAGAATATGTCAAAGACTTTCAGAATATTTTGTCGTAAAGCCAAATACCAACAAGGAGGCACCACCACTAAATAATTTACCAGTTCCTGTGAAAGTGTGGAGCTTGATCGACTATGATATCAAAGGTCCTCTTAAGGAAAGAACAAATTGAAATATATACATAATAGCTGAAACCGATCATTTTTCCAAGTGGACTGAAGCAACTGCTGTTCCCGATAAAAGTGCTAAGTCAGGTCATATTTTCTTTATATATTTATATGTCACCATGATTGCATAACTATTCTAATGACCAGGTTTGAGTTTGTGAACATAGTTATTGACAACTTTATGAAGCAGTTTCAAACTGATCACCATATTGCATCAGCCTACCATCCACACACAAAAAAATCAAAGAGAACACGAAAGAAAAATACAAAGTGATACCAGATTGATATACTAAATGGCTTATTTATGTGAGTAAATGATGTAACGACTCAACCAACGGTGGAGTTGGAATGGAATCTAGAGAACCTGACGTTCATTTTGATTTGAGAATAACACCTTTAACCTCATTTTGTGCAACAAGATTAAACATGTCAAATCATGAACTCATTGAAAAAGAATGAGATAAATAAATATGTAGTAACACCGTACTGTCAAGCGCAGCACAAATTTCAGCTATTTATTGATAAATATTTGTAACACATATATGGTTACTGACGCAAGGGATATACAGAGGGAATGACAATAGCTTTACCACACTCTCTGAGATTATCTTATACATTAAATACCCGTTAACAAGTACTGCTTGTGATTATCTTATTACTATAATACTAAGTCTTTGTTCGATATACTATGTTTGTAACATTTCGCTTGGCAGTGGAATAAATATTCTTTTGGAAGACCAGTCTTGACTTCAACCACGTCTTTTCAAATATATGCAAACATCTTTTTAACGCCTCGATGTTCTTCCATTATTTTTGGATATAAATGGATATGACACTGTTGACCTAACATCGTGATTGTTGAAAGGGGCATGTCTGTCCAACACAGTCTGTAGTGCACTATTAAACTTATTCAAAGTGGGTCAGAGATAAGGAGACACTTCAACACTGAGATCGTGCAAAAAATTTTCACGTGTCCTAACAAACAGAAGATGAGCTGTCGTCGACAATAAAGATTAATTACTATTATTTTTATTTTTTTCAAAATAATTATTTATTCAAATGTGTATTCCTTATTACCAGAATCCAAGTTTCTAATACTATAAATCATTTGACAAAAAATTTTGAATAATAACCTATTAAACAAATAAATGCAAATTATTTCATTCGTGTAACTCATTTAAGGCAAACTCAAGTTGCAAAGTACTTACGACTAAAATGAAATGAGATTGTACTATGGAATCAACATGTCAATGAAGTTAATTTTAAAAATCCAACAAAACCTTATGCATTATGAAGATAAACTTTTATAGATGAAATAAGAATATAAAACTGAAATGCCACATTACTTTCATGAGACATGTACTAGAATATCCATGTTCTTTATGAGACCCATCCACCAAAGAAAGCATTGAAAAACTAAAACAACTTAAAGAAAGAGCTGCTATATTTTTACCTGAATAATATATTTAAAACTGACAGCTTTAGTTAAATCAATAAACATTGAGACACTAGAGGATAGAATAATAAAGAGCAATGTTGTAAAACAATACATAAGACAATTCTAACCTGGAAATTCAACACAAAGATAATCTATTTCAACCCTCAGATAAACATAAGGATAACAAAAAAAATTCTTAATCCATATGCACGAAGAAACACATACAAATTATTGTTCTTCCTGTCCGGAATTTGGACCTGGACTGCGTTAACTGAGGAAACCAGGTAAACCAACAGTCTATAATCATTTAAAATTCTATAAAAATGCAAGACTAGACATATAACATGTATAAGCGTAGGACGGTATAAAGATTAGAAGGGGCATCTATAAAGAAAAGGAATCTAAACTTTCGCAAACTTTTTAAAAGCAACAAATATAGAACAGCTTAAATTTTTTTATTTTTTTTTAAATTTCATGTAGTGATTAAGTTACTGTTTAATATATTTTTTAAAAAAAACGATGCTTCCGTCTATTTTTATAAAGAATCTAACTTTTGATCTAGAATCTTCAAAATAATATAAGATTAAATATTTAAAAATGAGACAACTAGAGGATAATTTTTAAATGAATGGTCATATACCTTTTATTCATCGCAATATAGTTTATATATATATATATATATATATATATATATATATATATATATATATATAATATATAAAGCTCAGTTGGTGCTTGTATGTTTGTATGTTTCACTTTTCGACTTTCTGTTAGACAATCACGGAAAAACCAAATGACGGACGGGGACCAAATTTGGCAGGACGGTTCCTTTTACCCTGAAGGTGGTTTTAAGTTAGTTTTTGTAATTGTCCCTTTTGCCCGAATGCCTTAAATTAAATAATCAGAAAATGCAGAGACAAAGAATAAAAAATTTAACCTCATTTCTGTATTGAACAAATTTACGCGGACGTTCAAATGCCGTTCAAAGCGAGTTACTTTTGGTGACGTTTTTTTTCCCCAATACTTTATTTTCAGCGGTGCGCATTCAAAAAATCTTATAATGTCTAATGACGGTGCGCACTTTCGTGTTCGCTTCATAATTTGAGCTGTGTAGTACAAAGAATTGTCAATTTTCTTTACTGTTACTTTCTATATATTAGATAGACACGTAAACATATTTAATTACAAATGCCCCACGATGCATTAGATTTAATTGTTTACACGTTTCACATTTAATTGCGAAATTGTTGTAATTATTTTCTGTTCCATAACTCGACATTGAATAAAAAAAACTATTTATGTAATAATTGTGTCAGTATTTTTTTAAAACTATTTAAATTTAGGCTATCGGACCTATTAACATAAGTAGAATAAACTAAATAAAGTGATCCTGAAAACGCTTAATTATATTGTATTGCGTATTAATATGTTATGTTCACTCCTTTGATGATGGATTAACATAGGTCATTTTTAAAATCAATTATTGTCATGGTTTCACATGCGTTTTTATCATAAAATTGAATTGTTTAAATTAGGAATATAGCCTAATTTCTTTATTTATCTTTATTATCTTTATCTTATAGACGCTGTTGCAAATATTGTATTAATAAAAATTGTGTTACGATGCAGTGTCGTAAATATATAAGAGCTTTTTTTAGAGACGACAGTGGCAGAGATCTTTTGGAAAAATGTCAAAAAAGCAGTGGCCTTTTTTTAATGGATACAAACAAACAAACATAAAATTATCAACTGAGCTCTATATATTACATATGCGTTTAAATTATTTTATTTCAATAATTTTCACGATGCATTGTATGAATATTTTACATGCAATGAATAAAATTGGGATTTTAAAAAATTTAATTCATAACTTAACATTTAATTAAAAACCATAGATGTAGCGAGTTTATTTTATTTTGAAAGTGATGGCCTATGTCAAATAAACTTACACTTTAAAACAGTTTACTTAAGCGTTATATACACTATACATTATAAACTTTCGATACCAAATTTATTAAAAAACTTGACTAAATTTAATGAAGTGATCCTGAAAACGCTTAATTAATATGAATTGCGAATTGAATTTGTTTTCATGTTCATTCCTTTGTATTCAGAATAGCATAGGCCATTTCTAAAATTGCCTCTTTATCATTTCTAAGTTGCACTTATGAACAGACGGTTGAATCTTTTTTTTCATGTTTATTTTATTAAAATCTGATGTGTGTGTGCATTGAATATAATTTGCAAAATATGATGCTTTATCTGAAATAGGGAAAAAAATGATTCCTTTTTGAAATTATACACATTGCTTATAAACCGTAAATATAAATAGTAAAATATAGAGACATAAAAAATGTTAAATATTATTTCCATGTGATAACAATTGTGAATACGTCAAAAGGAGGAGTTATTTTGGTCCAGTACATTTACTTTATAACAAGACTTTATTTTATGCGGCCAGCTTTCTATATTGTCTTAATATGGTGTGCACATTTTTTTAATATCATTTTAATACGACCGGTTTTTTTTAAAAATTATTTTAGAAAGTACATTTATAATTTTGTTTATTTGCGCTATGAGTCACTTAGCTTTTGCCTTTTAAAGGGATAGTGCCACATGTTCTTTATCTCATAGACGTGGTTACAAATATTATATAACTTACAATTGTGATACGATGCAGTTTCGTAATTATATATTAAATTTTTGAGTGACGAGGGGGGTAGAGCTCTTTCGGAAAACCTGTAAGATATGTTAATTTTGTACAAGTGGGAATGAAATTGTAAATTTAGTTATTATGGTCGGCAAGAATCATTATTTAATAAATCATATCTTTTAAATAGTAAGGTTATGTTAAAAGGCACTGCATTAAGTGAAAACAACTCACGCGGTAAAACGGCATATCTCTGCTTCTCATAAGATTTTAACTAAATAGATGATTCTAAAATTTAACTTGGCAAATAAAAATTGTAATAACCAGCAACTAATACTTGGATAAATGGTCAGCACACTCCCGCTACAAAGTGCGGGTATATTTCTAGTATATATATATATCTAAAATATGAAGCTCAGTTGGTGTTTGTATCTTTGAATGTTTGTATGTTTGTATGTTTCACTTTTAGACTTACTGTTATACAGCCACGGAAAAACCAAATGACGGACGGGGACCAAATTTGGCAGGACGGTTTCTTTTACCCTGAAAATGGTTTTAAGTTATTTTTGAAATTGTCCCTTTTGCCCGAATGCGTAAATTAAATAATCAGAAAATGCAGAGACAAAGAATGAAAAATTCAACCTCATTTCTATATTGAACAACTTTACGCGGACGTTCAAATTCCGTTTAAAGCGAGTTATTTTTGGTGCAGTTTTTTTACCCATTCAAAAATATTATATTGTCTAATTGCGGTGCGCACATTTTCGTGTACACTTCTTAATTTGAGCTGTGCAGTACAAAGAATTGTCATTTTCTTTACTGTTACTTTCTATATATTATAGACACTTTAACATAATTAAATACAACTGTCACAGGCATGGGCGTCGCTAGGAATTTTTCCAGGGGGGGGGCAAAAAAATCCAACTTTTTTTTAAATTTTAACTGACAATGCCATACAGGTACAATTTTCAATTAAATTCAAGTTCAGTATAAAATAAGGTTTGAAAAAAGCCTTAGAAATTAATAAGACTTACAAATTATTGCTGTAATAGCTAAAATACAACATTTATTAATACATTTAATAAATTAAAACTTTTTTTCTCAAATGTAGGGGGGGGGGCAAATGCCCCCCCTTGCCCCCCCTTCCCTACGCCCATGGTCACAGGATGCATTAGGTTTAATTTTTTACACGTTTAAATTTAATTGCGAATTTGTTTTAATTATTTTCTGTTCCATAACTCCACATTTAATAAAATGCTATTTATGTAATAATTGTGTCAGTATTTTTTTCAATACTTTATTTTTAGCGGTGCACGTTCTAAAATCTTTTATCGCCTGATTACTGTGCGCACATTTTCGTGTACGTCTTAAATTTAACTGTGTCCTATTAATATAACATTTATATTTTGTTTGTCTTTTACATAAGCTATTGTTTTTTACATAAGTAATATGCTTATACAATTTAAACTTAGGCTTACGGACCTATTAACATAGTAGATTAAATTAAATAAAGTGATCCTTAAAACGCTTAATTATTTTGTTTTGCGAATTGATTTTGTTATGTTAATTCCTTTGTAGATGGATTAACAATCGACCATTTTTACAATCACATATTGTCATTGTTTTACATTCGTTTTTTAACAGACATTTGATTTGTTTTGTTTTGTTTTTAAATATGGAATACAATTTCTTTATTCTTTAGAAACAAAATTTGTTGTTGGGCCATAAAAGTGACTCAAAAAAGAATTTCATTCCTTTATGATACTAAACCAATTGCATAAAGCAGTAAATTTTAATCGTAAATGTAGACACAAATATATAACAATTCAAATATTATTTCCATGTTAGAACAAATATAAATAGATTACAAAAGTAGAGTTATTTTTGGTCAAGTTGTAATGAGCAGACTTTTTATTAAGCTAGAATATTTCTATAACAATTTATTATTATTGTCTAAATACGTTGCGCACATTTTCTTGATTTCTTTTTAATACGACTGCTTTAGTTTCTTTCAAGTATTTCAGAAAGTACATTTCATATATAACATTTATAATTTAATTTATTTGCGCTATAGGTTCAGTAGATGTTGCATTTAAGTGGGTTAGTGCCATATTATCTTTATCTCATAGACGCTGATGCAAATATTGTATTAATTACAATTATGTTATGATGCAGTGTCGTAAATAAATATGAGCTTTCTTAGTGACGACAGTGGTAGAGATCTTTTGGAAAAATGTCAACAAAGCAGTGGCCTTTTTAATGGATACAAATAAACAAACATACAAACATCAATTGAGCTTTACATATTAGATATGCGTTTCAATTATTCTATTTCAATTTTTCCACCATGCATTGGATTAATATTTTCATATGTGAATGAAATTGCGATGTTTTAATAAATAATTCATAACTCGACATTTAACTAAAAACCATAGATGTAGCGAGTTTATTTTAGGTTTAAACCGATGGCCTATGTCAAAAAAACGTTCACTTTAACAAAGTTTATATAAGCTATTTATATACACTATACATTATAAACTTTCACTACCGAACGTATTAACAGAATTTGACTAAATTTAAAAAAGTGATCCTGAAAACGCTTAATTAATATGAATTGCAAATTGGACATTCTATGTTCATTCCTCAGTAGTCGGAATAACATAGGCCTTTTCTAAAGTTGCTTTTTAATCATTTTTCAGATGTGCTTATTAACAGACGGTTGAATCTTTTTTTAATGTTGATATATCTATTGATTTTTTTTCAGAAACAAAGTCTGGTGTTTGTGTATTGAATATAATTTACAAAATATGAAGCCTTATCAGAAATAGGAAACAAAAAATGATTCCTTTTTGTAATTATACACATTGCACAAAAACCGTAAATATAAATCGTAAAATTTAGAGACATACATTTTTAAATATATTATTTCCCTGTTAAAACTACTATGAATACGTCAAAAGGAAGAGTTATTTTGGTCCAGTACATTTACTTTATAACAATACTTTATTTTATGCGGCCAGCTTTCTGTAATCTGTTATTGTCTAAATATGGTGTGCACATTTTCTTGATATCATTTTAATACGACGGTTTTCTAAAAAAAGTATTTTAGAAAGTACATTTATAATTTTATTTGCGGTATGAGTTATGTAGCCGGTGGTTGGACACTTCGACCCCCGACCGATTCGACCCCGGACTGTTCGACCCTGCCAGTTCGACCACTAGACGGTTCGACCCCAGGACGTTTCTGCCCCGGACGGTTCGACCACGGACGGTTCGACCCCGGACAGTTCGACCCTGCCAGTTCGACCACTGGACGGTTCGACCCCAGGGTGTTTCGATCCCGGACGTTTCGACCCCTTAGTATCTACACCGTATATTTTTTTAATATACTTTTTTTTTAAGTTATTATTTTTTAAAGTAATTTTTGGGATTAACATGTTTACATGTTATCCATTTACTAAAAATAATTTAGCTTAAAATTATTATCCATTAAAAATTAAATACAGTTTGAAATTGTTATTGACAACCAGTCAATATTCAACGCGAATTTATGATTGTGATCAATGCGTCAATCCTCTGAGGTAGAAAGTCCTTCAAAACCAATCCAACTCCACCCTCACCCCGTCCTATATATTGGACAAAACAAAGCCCTTTCTAAAGGTGCCTACATTCTCTCTGCCCCCACTTACTATTTTTACCCTCGCCAGCACACGACTTGCTGTGGTGGTCACTGAGTGTAGCCTGCGTAACACGGGATTATGAAACCCTCAGACGAAATGTAAATAACAAAGTAACGTTCAGTCCGGTCATACGGGTCCAGCAGCTTGAATGTTATTGTCTGCTAGGCGGTGGTATAAACTATTGAAATTTATGAGCTTTACGGACAACTTTGTACGTCTTATTAAAATCAGTATTTCTGCTAGAAAGGTATATACGTATTAAACAACACAAGAAACAGAAGTGAATGCAAAGGGCGTGGGTTTGTAATGGTTTCAGCGCCTGCGTTCAGCATGTCAACACTTAATTTTTAAAAAAAAATAATTTAAAATCGACTTTCGTTTGCTTTTATTATCACAGTGAAAACCTTTGAACGACTTAAATATAAACATTTTTAAAACCCAATAATAAATTAGCTCCTTTTAGTTTTGTGTTTAGTTTATGATAGGAGTTAGTTTTATTATTATTAAATCCCTTATATTAACTTCACCGCCGTCTCTGTCTTGGGCCCGCCCGCCTGCCCGCCCGCGGAAAAACAGAAGTAAAAAATGAACCATTTCCCGTAAAGCCATCGAGTTGAAAGTTGGCACACGGACCCGTGTCACCTAACAATGCATCGTATTAAACTTTCAGTTCGATCGAACGTAACGTAATTAAATTAATGCATTTTTAGTTTATCTATATAAACTATTTGTAGCGGTCGCTATGTTTACATTTTACGGGTCACTTGACTTCAGGCCAGCCACCGGTGAATACATCTCGTGTTTAAACCAGGTGTACCGACGCGCTTTTGTTTACATTTTGCGTGTCACGCTGAGCTCGGTCCAGCGATCGGTGACAATACATTTTCCCTCTCTCCCCGTCCCCCCCCCGGTTTAAAAGCCAAGTTGAGTTAAGACAGATTCAGTCTGTAAATATTTGACGCATTTGAACACAATCAATACTTTTAGTTATGTCTCATATATAAGGGATTTATAGTAAAAACTTTGTTTTTACGGGTTTGATTTATTATGTTCATTTCTTTGTAGTCGGAAAAACATAGGCCATTTCTAAAGTTGCTTTTTAATTATTTTTTCAGATGTGCTTATTAACAGACGATTGAATCTTTTTGTTTAATGTGGATATATATATATATATATATATATATATATATATATATATATATATATATATATATATATATATATATATATTTCAGAAACAAAATCTGGTGTGTGTGTATTGATTATAATTTACAAAATATTATGCCTTATCAGAAATAGGGAACAAAAAAAAAGATTCCTTTTTGAAATTATACACATTGCATAAAAACCATAAATATAAATCGTACAATTTAGAGACATACAATTCTTGAAATATTATTTCCCCGCTACGCTAATTATGAATACGTAAAAAGGAAGAGTTATTGTGATCCAGTACATTTAAGTTATAACATTACTTTATTTTATGCGGACAGCTTTCTATAATCTTTTATTATCTAAATATGGTGTGCAAATTGTCTTGATATCATTTTAATAGGACGTTTTTTAAAAAAAAAGTATTTTAGAAAGTACAATTATAATTGTGTTTATTGGCGCTATGAGTGAAGTAGCCTTTGCCTTTTTAAGGGATAGTGCCATATTTTCTTTATCTCATAGACGCGGTTACAAATATTATTGTATTACTTACAATTGTGTTACTATGCAGTGTCGTAATTATATATGAAATTTTTGAGTGACGAAGGTGGTAGAGCTCTTTCGGAAAACCTTTCAGTTATGTTTATTTAGTACAAGTGGAAATGAAATAATAAATTTAGTTGTTATGGTCGTCAAGATTCATTATTTAATTAATCATATATCTTTTAAATAGTAAGGAGATGTTAAAAGACACTGCATTAAGTGAAAACAACTCACGCGGTAAAATGGAAAAAATTAAATATTTGTGTCTGTTGTTTTTCTCTCTCTTTTTTTCTTAAATATATTTAAATATATTTTATCTTTTGTCATCAAAATGGAATATCTCTGTTTCCCATAAGACTTTAACCAATAGATGAATCTGAAATATAACTTGGCAAATAAAAATTGTAATAACCAGCAACTAATACTGGGAAAAAGGGTCAGCACACTCCTGCTACAAAGTGCGGGTATATTTCTAGTATATATATATATATATATATATATAAATATATGTATGTGTGTATATATATATATATATATATATATATAACAATATTGGTAAATCGAAAAAGAGTTTAAATTTTGTGAAAGAGCTAAAACATCAATAGAAAGTATAAATAGTCAGTCATCCATTCTTTTACTATATATAGTCATGTTGTCAAGAGGTATATTCTAGCCTATGGTTTATATTCAGGACAATGCCAGTTTAACTCCAATGTATATTCTATTCAGGAGTTTTAACTGGCCTGTTAAAATGGTACCAGGTATCAAACACTGGTTTGTGGCGTAGCCTCGACATTGATTAGAAAGGAGGCACACGTTTTCCATAACCTATGTCCGTGTTATTACGCATAGGAGAGTAAATGACCATATACAAGGATGCCTTTAAGTACAATAGTAAATTTTATTTTGAAATGTAAATATCTTTCATAAATTTCAAATATTTTACTTCGGCACT
>CALYLW010000595.1:220000-320000 GCA_944989445.1 Ampullaceana balthica | reverse complement strand
ATAGATAGATAGATAGATAGATAGATAGATAGATAGATAGATAGATAGATAGATAGATAGATAGATAGATAGATAGATAGATAGATAGATAGATAGATAGATAGATAGATAGATAGATAGATAGATAGATAGATAGATAGATAGATAGATAGATAGATAGATAGATAGATAGATAGATAGATAGATAGATAGATAGATAGATAGATAGATAGATAGATAGATAGATAGATAGATAGATAGATAGATAGATAGATAGATAGATAGATAGATAGATAGATAGATAGATAGATAGATAGATAGATAGATAGATAGATAGATAGATAGATAGATAGATAGATAGATAGATAGATAGATAGATAGATAGATAGATAGATAGATAGATAGATAGATAGATAGATAGATAGATAGATAGATAGATAGATAGATAGATAGATAGATAGATAGATAGATAGATAGATAGATAGATAGATAGATAGATAGATAGATAGATAGATAGATAGATAGATAGATAGATAGATAGATAGATAGATAGATAGATAGATAGATAGATAGATAGATAGATAGATAGATAGATAGATAGATAGATAGATAGATAGATAGATAGATAGATAGATAGATAGATAGATAGATAGATAGATAGATAGATAGATAGATAGATAGATAGATAGATAGATAGATAGATAGATAGATAGATAGATAGATAGATAGATAGATAGATAGATAGATAGATAGATAGATAGATAGATAGATAGATAGATAGATAGATAGATAGATAGATAGATAGAGATAGATAGATAGATAGATAGATAGATAGATAGATAGATAGATAGATAGATAGATAGATAGATAGATAGATAGATAGATAGATAGATAGATAGATAGATAGATAGATAGATAGATAGATAGATAGATAGATAGATAGATAGATAGATAGATAGATAGATAGATAGATAGATAGATAGATAGATAGATAGATAGATAGATAGATAGATAGATAGATAGATAGATAGATAGATAGATAGATAGATAGATAGATAGATAGATAGATAGATAGATAGATAGATAGATAGATAGATAGATAGATAGATAGATAGATAGATAGATAGATAGATAGATAGATAGATAGATAGATAGATAGATAGATAGATAGATAGATAGATAGATAGATAGATAGATAGATAGATAGATAGATAGATAGATAGATAGATAGATAGATAGATAGATAGATAGATAGATAGATAGATAGATAGATAGATAGATAGATAGATAGATAGATAGATAGATAGATAGATAGATAGATAGATAGATAGATAGATAGATAGATAGATAGATAGATAGATAGATAGATAGATAGATAGATAGATAGATAGATAGATAGATAGATAGATAGATAGATAGATAGATAGATAGATAGATAGATAGATAGATAGATAGATAGATAGATAGATAGATAGATAGATAGATAGATAGATAGATAGATAGATAGATAGATAGATAGATAGATAGATAGATAGATAGATAGATAGATAGATAGATAGATAGATAGATAGATAGATAGATAGATAGATAGATAGATAGATAGATAGATAGATAGATAGATAGATAGATAGATAGATAGATAGATAGATAGATAGATAGATAGATAGATAGATAGATAGATAGATAGATAGATAGATAGATAGATAGATAGATAGATAGATAGATAGATAGATAGATAGATAGATAGATAGATAGATAGATAGATAGATAGATAGATAGATAGATAGATAGATAGATAGATAGATAGATAGATAGATAGATAGATAGATAGATAGATAGATAGATAGATAGATAGATAGATAGATAGATAGATAGATAGATAGATAGATAGATAGATAGATAGATAGATAGATAGATAGATAGATAGATAGATAGATAGATAGATAGATAGATAGATAGATAGATAGATAGATAGATAGATAGATAGATAGATAGATAGATAGATAGATAGATAGATAGATAGATAGATAGATAGATAGATAGATAGATAGATAGATAGATAGATAGATAGATAGATAGATAGATAGATAGATAGATAGATAGATAGATAGATAGATAGATAGATAGATAGATAGATAGATAGATAGATAGATAGATAGATAGATAGATAGATAGATAGATAGATAGATAGATAGATAGATAGATAGATAGATAGATAGATAGATAGATAGATAGATAGATAGATAGATAGATAGATAGATAGATAGATAGATAGATAGATAGATAGATAGATAGATAGATAGATAGATAGATAGATAGATAGATAGATAGATAGATAGATAGATAGATAGATAGATAGATAGATAGATAGATAGATAGATAGATAGATAGATAGATAGATAGATAGATAGATAGATAGATAGATAGATAGATAGATAGATAGATAGATAGATAGATAGATAGATAGATAGATAGATAGATAGATAGATAGATAGATAGATAGATAGATAGATAGATAGATAGATAGATAGATAGATAGATAGATAGATAGATAGATAGATAGATAGATAGATAGATAGATAGATAGATAGATAGATAGATAGATAGATAGATAGATAGATAGATAGATAGATAGATAGATAGATAGATAGATAGATAGATAGATAGATAGATAGATAGATAGATAGATAGATTGGTTCGTAGGTAGGTATCTTTTTTATCTTATTTAGCTTACTTCACCATTCTTACGATCGCCATGAAATTTATGAGATTTGTTAGTACTCTGCTGGGACGGTATCTGGTATACAAAACATTTTTAATGAACACTCATGGGGATAGCAGGCCCAAGATGTAGGTCTATGGGGTAAATCAAAATTAGTTTTAGTAATGGGGGTGAGACTGCAATCAGGCTTTTAAATAGGTAAATGTATAAACATAAAAACAGGGTATTAGAAGGCATGACAGGACGTAACACAACAGCGAACGTTTCGGCAAAGAGCCTTCCTCAACGGACAAATAGTACACAAATGAAACGAATATAACGAAATAATAAAAAACACTTAGCTGCGGTGAAATCCAAGTAGTCCAGTAGAGATAAAGTAAGGAGAGAAAAGTAAGAGCTTATATAGGAAAGGATAGGGTGGGTGTGGCCAATCAATCAGGTTGTCAGTGCAAACACAACGTTGATCCCATGTGGTGTAAGAGTCCCATACTCATGGATTAGTCTATTCTCCAGACTGACCCTGCCGGGTGTATTTGTACAAGAAACCATGGCGGTGACAGACATGTCATCGACGCCCATGTGGACACGTCCATTGAAGTGTCGGGAGACAGGACACTGTTTGTCTTGTTTAATGGCACGTACATGCTCAGCGATACGGCAGGAGAGTATCCTCCCCGTCTCAACTATGTACTTCAAAGGACAGCGCTTACACACAATGGTGTAGACCACATTGCGGCTGGTACAAAGATAGCCATTCCTAATCTTGAATATCCCCTTAGGGAAGACAATCTGGTCCGTCTGGGTAACAAATGGACATGTCTTGCAGCGATTACGACCACATGGATTGGTGCCCAGATGGGAGGACGGAATAAGCAGACGGCTATGAACCAATAGGTCTGGCAGATTTTTGTCCCTCCTGAATACAATGAGGGGTGTGGTGGAAAATATGTTGTTTGTCTCAGGGTCCACGAGGAGGATGGTGCTGTTTTTCAAAAATAGTGCTTCAAAATGGCTTTGCAAAGTGTGACGCTAACAGACAGACAGAGAGAGAGAGAGAGAAAGAGAGAGAGAGAGAGAGAGAGAGAGAGAGAATGTGCAAGTTAAATAAAATCGTGTAAAAGCGATTTTGACTAGTCGTGAAAATAGAAAGCATGATGAATTTTAATGATACATATCAGTTTTAGTGTTGCTACTTTAATAACGCAAGCTGTATTCTAACTGCTGTACCAGAATAACAAGATACAATTTTGTATCTCTAATGTGCAATGTTTTCAATTTCTTTTCACATGAATCATAACAGGAAATGAATGTTTAAAATGAAAATGCTTAGAGATGGATCATTTTATTTAAAATCCATTAAATCATATCAAATGACTTCCAGTGGTCTTACATTGTATTAGTGACGATGCGCTAATTGGCAGATAAAATAAATTTAAAAAATAAATATATAATCTTTCTTTCTATTATTATTAAATCTCATGACTTTTTCATTGTAGCTTTAAAAAAAAATTTTAATAAAATTATTTTGAAAGGTTTTATATATAAATTAATTTATCGACGACTCTGATTTCAAACCATGATGAATGAAATTACAATTTTCAAGAAAGGTTATACATTCCCACGTTATATACAAATTCTACAATAAAAATCACAACAGCTAATCATGATCAGTTTTCAACAAAACACGCACTTTTTAAATTTAGATCCTGTATATAAAAAAGTCGTAATACCCGTGATATTTCTTTACACTAAATTTATTTACATCTTGGAAAATTTTACCTTTATCATCCGAAGTAGGTGCCATGCCACCGCATTGTTCTAGAAATATACCAAATATTATTTTTAAATGCATTTTTTTTATTTGTCTGCCCTTAAGTAGCTTTTCATTTGATTACTTTATTTCAAGAAAAACACTCTCCAAAACATCCATTCTATATCCAATAAAGTGCCACAAAATTAAAAAATGTATTGAAAACACCGGTTGGAGCTTTTAAAGAAGGAAATGAATTTTTTATACGAGTTATGTGATAATGTCAAGAAACATCCATGCTTATGATAACATCAATTATGATAATGTCACGAAACATCGATGCTGATGATAACATCAATATAAACAACCACAAATTTGATAGAGTGGCTACATTCAAATATCTATGGGCAACTATAAACGAGCACAATGAGATAATATCGGAGATGAAAGAAAGGATAACTGAAGGTAACCGTTCCTACTTCAGCTTACAAAACATTCAAGGAAGCAAAAACTCCTCTCAAGGGAAACAAAGAAAACAATATACACCACTATCATAAGACCGGTAGTAACTTATACTATTGAGACTTGGACATATGACCAGAAAAGCAGAGAACCTGCTCAACACTTAGAAGAGGAAAATCCTCCGGAAAATATATGGCCCGGAGATAGAAAATGATAGCTGGAGCATTGGTACAAACCATGAACTTTACCATTTGTACATAGACCCACTCATTGTCACAATGGACATATTGAAAGGATACCAGAATGTAGAGCAGCAAAAGTTATTCACAGGCAGAACCCTAAGGGCAGACGACTCACTGGTCGCCCAAGACTAAGGTGGATCGATGATGTGGAAGTGGACTTAAACCGGCTGGGGGTACTAGCATGGAGGAGGAAAGCCATGGATCGATCCGAATGGAAGGATGTGGTGGAACAGGCCAGGGCCCTACATAGGCTGTAGTGACATAGATAATAATGATATCGGCAAACGAGAACTAAAACACAATTGCATTCCTTTTTAATATTATACCAATTGCATCAAAGCCATACATTTAAATTGTATAAAATAGGGACAATTGTTTAATAAATTAAAAAATCATTTCCATATTGAAACACCTATAAGACGTTCAAAAAGTACAGTTAGTTTTGGTGCAGTACTTTATTACAAGACTTTAATTTAAGCGGCCCGCTTTATATAACATTATTTTATTTTCTAAAACGTTGCGCAGATTTTTTGAAGCCTTTTTAATAAAACTGATTTTGTTTCATTGAAGTCATTTAGAAACTATAATTCATTTATGACATTTATAATTCTCTAAGTTATAACATCTCATGAGTAAAGAAAATTAGAAGTGGAAGGTTTTTTTTTCTAAATATTTTTTTAAAGAATGTCTGATATATATAATTAGTTATAAAAATATATACACTCTAAACAAAGTGTGTTTTAAGTTTATATATAATTTAACACTTTCTTAATATACATATTTTCATTTTTCCTGATTCTTTTAACTTAGTGTCCCTTTTTTATACTAATAAAATGCCCAAGCCTCCGACTTCAAGTATGAATAAAAATCTTTAGATTTTAAGACTCATCAGTCAAGAACGACTGAACTAAAAGTAATATTGAGCAATATCGCTTTCTCTTATGTTAGCTAAAATATTACAATATAATCATTGGCTACTGCACTGATGGATATATCTAGAACAAACTTAGTTCACATGAAATTGATAACTCATTTGAATTTTTACAACGATTTGTCCATTACTTTATTTCCACGATATTAAAATCATTTTTTTCTTAAAACGTATATCTTTGTTTCACAATCCGTTTTTAAGCGAATTGAGCAATCTTAAATATACTTGGCAAAAACAATGTCGAATGTTCAGAAACGAATTCCGGGAAAAAAGGGGCGGGAATAGAGAAAAGGTGGGCTTAATGATATAATTTACAAATGTATTGTCTTATAGAAAAACAGGAATAAACAAAAGGCTTTCTGGTTGTATTTTAATAAATAAATTTTGCCTTGAGTTTACTCTTGAGATTGCAACCTATAGTTGGTCAGAAATATACATAAAAAAATGTAATTCACTAATATTGAGATAATTTTTCGTAAGATAAAGAGCACTGGGAAAAAAAATTAAAGACAGTATTAATTTAATTAAAAAATATACATAGCAAAATATCTTATCGCTATGGAACCGCGTAGCAAAGGATGGCATTCGGAACAAAACAAGTGTAGTCTTTTGCATGCTGAAAGCCTTAAAAGAATTAAATTATTTAAAAATCTACACAAAGGAAAAAAATATTCCAACATAAAAAACATTAAGATTATTTTCATACATATTTCGTTTAATTTCGTTCCTTTTATAAAAACAGTTATATTTACAAATGGAATTCCATTTCTAATATTTTGATTTTTACTAAGGGGTCGTTCATATAGTACGTCACGCTAATTTTGACCATATTTAACTCCCTCCTCCCCCCTGTCACAAAATGTCAAAATTCTCGGACCTCCCCCCCCCTTTTTTTCTAAAGTACGTCACAATTTCGAAAAAAACTTTTTTGTATTAACAAAATAATTAAAATTTGATATAAAACACCGTGACGTCACACATGGCCAGACCCCCTCCCCCTGTCACAAACTGTCACACTTTCTTTCACCCCCTCCCCCCTCTGGAGCGTGACGTACTGTATGGACGGCCCCTAAAGGATTAAATTTGTTGTTCATTTCTGTTTTCCGATAAGACATTAAATAGTGTACATTCTGTTCCTCGCCCTTCTGTTTTTCTATTCCCCGCTTCTCCTTTTCCCAGTATTTGTTTGTGGATATTAGATCATTTTTTTGCCAATTTTAATCAAGGTTTATACATTTGTTTAAAAACCATTTGAAATAGCAATTTCACAATTTAAGAAACATTTGATTTTGGTACCCCATACACGAAGGATTGGACATATTGAGTTCTTTTCCATCTAGAATTTCATATGGGTCATCTCGTTTATGTGTACTAAGTTTGGTCTAGATGTATCCATTAGTCCGGAAGCCAATTATTAAATTAAATTAATTTTGATAATATAAAATAAAATGTTATTGCTGATTTTACTAAAATTCGGTTTCGCTACATTTTATTAAGTAATTTTTAAGTTATAAGCTTGCAAAGTTAAAGCCTTATATTCATATGGGACGTATCAAACTTAATGATTATGGATGAGAGATTAGGCTTTCATTAGTACATGAAAAACACAATAAAATAAATGAATTAGGAATATTTAAAATATACATTTTAAGGAGATATCCAATCATACATGAAACACTCTTGGTTTAAATTATATTTGTTTTATAATTCAATATATATTAGAAACTTACCACACAAAAAACACAGAAGCCAAAACAAAATATTTTTTTCTTCATTGTCTTGCAAGTTTTCACAAAAAGCAGTACCTTTTAAAATCTCGTCAATATTTAAAGGGTACGTTTTTATTAAATTATGAATATTGGCAACCATTAAAACTAAATTTACAATTTCATAACCACGTATACCAAATAAACATTATTGACATTTAAAAAAAATCTCTACCAGCCTTGTCACTCCAAAAGCGTATATATTTACGACCCTGCATCTTAAGAAATTTATAAGTAATACAAAATTTGTAACAGTCTTATAGATAAAGAACGTACGGCACTTATACTCCTCAAAAAAGTTTTAGCTACATACCCCAAAGCGAAATAACTAAATTATAAATGTTACTAATTTTTTATGAAATGTAGTTTCTGGAAGAGTTTAAAGAAATAAAATCAGTCGAATTAAAAGGCTCCAAGAAAATCCGCGCAGCGTATTTTGGCAATAAAAGAATCGCACAGACAAATTTGGTCTCCGTGCATCATTTGGTTTTTCGATTACTGTGCATCTAAGAGGTAAAGCAAGCATACAAACACCAACTTAGTTTTATATATATATATATATATATATATATATATATATATATATATATATATATATATATATATATATATATAATATATATATATATATATAATATATATATATTACGTATATGCAGTGCTTTTTTTCTAGCGAAAAATGTTTGGGAACTCATTTCACATCTGTTTTTTAACTTATGTCAGAAAATACTATAATAGTCTATAATGGAATTTTCCACTAACACAAATTTTATTATACAGACATTTAAAGAAATAAACGTTTTTAAAATTATTTACCAAAATTTGTACTAAAATCATCCCCTCCGGAAATAGAAATAGGCCACGCCGAGTGGCAAACGCTGTTATTCGTTTTCTACTAATAATAACTAATATGATATCAATGGTCCATAGATATCATATTAGTGGAATCACAGCGTTTGCCACTTGGTTTGTTTATTTGTAAACTGTAATTTACGTCGTTCCCGTGAGTCCCCACTGTAAAAAGGACTGACAGTAAGTAAAATGCCGACTATTTATATAAATATACACGAATCTGGCCAAAAAAGGTTTGGGAACTCAGTTCCCATGAGTTCCCACTGAAAAATGCACTGTGTATATATATATCTAATATATAAAGCTCAGTTGTTTTGTATCTTTGTTTGTATGTTTCACTTTTCAACTTTCTGTTACACAGCCACGGAAAAACCAAATGACGGACGGGGACCAAATTTGGCAGGACGGTTCCTTTTACCCTGAAGATGGTTTTAAGATAGTTTTTGTAATTGTCCATTTTGCCCGAATGCCGTAAATTAAATAATCAGAAAATGCAGAGACAAAGAATGAAAAATTAAACCTCATTTCTATATTGAACACCTTTACGCAGACGTTCAACTTCCGTTCAAAGTGAGTTATTTTTGGTGACTTTTTTTCCCCAATACTTTATTTTCAGCGGTGCGCATTCAAAAAATATTATATTGTCTAATTACGATGTGAATATTTTCGTGTATGCTTCTTTTCAAAAATTAAAATATAAGCATAAAACAATGACGTCATTTAATATTTTATACAATCCATACAGACAACGGGAATCAATATACATAATTAACATAAGTAACTTCACCGTGTTTAATAAATACGAAATATTAAACTTGCTGAAATGTACACAAAGTATTTCATAATAATTTTATATCCTCAAATCCTATTTTTAATTCGTTGCCTTTTCAAAAATTAAAATAGAAGCATAAAACAATGACGTCATTTAATATTTTTATACAAAATCATAGTTTCTAATTACGGTGCGCACATTTTCGTGTACGCTTCTTAATTTGAGCTGTGCAGTACAAGGAATTGTCATTTTCTTTAGTGTGACTTTCTATATATTATAGACACGTAAACATATTTAAATACAACTGCCACACGATGCATTAGGTTTAATTGTTTACATGTTTAAATTTAGTTGCGAATTTGTTTTAATTATTTTCTGTTCCATAACTCGACATTTAATAAAAACCTATTTATGTAATAATTGTGTCAGTATATTTTTCAAGGCTTCATTTTTAGCGGTGCGCGTTCTAAAATCTTTTATCGCCTGATTACTGTGCGCACATTTTCGTGTACGCATCTTAAATTTAGCTGTGTCCTATTAATAGGCTATAACATTTATATTTTGTTTGTCTTTTACATATGCCATATCTTTTACATAAGCTATTGTCTTTTACATAAGCTACACAATTATACAATTTAAACTTAGGCTACCTGACCTATTAACATAGTAGATTTAACTAAATAAAGTGATCCTGAAAACGCTTAATTATTTTGTTTTGCGAATTGAATTTGTTATGTTCATTCCTTTGTAGTTGGATTAACATAGGCCATTTTTAAAATCAATTATTGTCATTGTTTCACATTCGTTTATTAACAGACATTTGATTTCTTTTGGGTTTTTTTAAAATGTGGAATATAATTTCTTTGTTTTCCAGAAACAAAATCTGTTGTTGGGCCATGAAAGTGACTCAAAAAAGAATTGCATTCCTTTATGATATTATACCTTTTGCATAAAGCAGTAAATTTTAATCGTAAGTGTAGACACAAATATATAACAATTCAAATATTATTTCCATTTTAGAACAACTACAAATAGATTACAAAAGTAGAGCTTTTTGGTCCAGTTGTTATGAGTAGACTTTTTTTTAAAGCCAGAATATTTCTATAACCATTTATTATTATTGTCTAAATACGGTGCGCACGTTTTCTTGAATTCTTTTTAATACGACTGCTTTAGTTTCTTTCAAGTATTTTAGAAAGTACATTTGCTATATAACATTTATAATTTAATTTATTGGTGCAATAGGTTAAGTAGATTTTGTCTTTGAGAGGGGTAATGCCATATTATCTTTATCGCATAGACACTGATGCAAATATTGTAATAATTACACTTGTGTTAAGATGCAGTGTCGTAAATATATATGAGCTTTTTTAATGACGACAGTGGTAGATATCTTTTGGAAAAATGTCAACAAAGCAGTGGCCTGTTTTAATGGATACAAAAAAACAAACATACAAACATCAACTGAGCTTTATATATTAGATATGCGTTTAAAATATTTTATTTCAATTTTTCAACGATGCATTAGATTAATATTTTCAATGTGTGAATGAAATTGCTATTTTTATAAAATATAATTCATAACTCGACATTTAATTAAAAACCATAGATGTAGCGAGTTTATTTTATGTGGAAAGCGATGGCCTATGTCAAATAAACTTACACTTACAATAAGTTTACATAAGCTATATATATACACTATACATTATAAACTTTCGCTACCGAACGTAATAACATAAGTTGACTAAATTTAATAAAGTGATCCGGAAAACGCTTAATTAATATGAATTGCGAATTGAACATGTTATTTTCATTCCTTTGTAGTTGGAATAAAATAGGCCATTCTTATGGTTCCTTTTTAATTATCTTTCAGATGTGCTTATTAACAGACGGTTGAATTTTTTTTTAATTTGGATATTTTTTTTTCAGAAACAAAATCTGGTGTGTGTGTATTGTATATAATTTACAAAATGTGATGCCTTATCAGAAATAGGGAACAAAAAAAATGATTCCTTTTGAAATTAGAGACATTAAAATTTTGAAATTAAAATTTAGAGACATACGTTATTTTAACATATTATTTCCCTGTTAAAACAGCTATGAATACATCAAAAGGAAGATTTTTTTTGTTCCAGTACATTTACTTTAAAACAAGACTTTATTTTATGCGGCCAGGTTTCTATAATCTTTTATTGTCTAAATATGGTGTGCACTTTTTCTTGATATCATTTTAATACGACGGTTTTTTTTTAAAAAGTATTTTAGAAAGTACATTTATAATTTTGTTTATTGGCGCTATGAGTTATGTAGCCTTTGCCTTTTTAAGGGATAGTGCCATATGTTCTTTATCTCATAAACACGGTTACAAATATTGCATTACTTACAATTGTGTTACTATGCAGTGTCGTAATTAAATATGAAATTTTTGAGTGACGAGGGTGTTAGAGCTCTTTCGGAAAACCTATAAGTTATGATTATTTAGTACAAGTGGGAATGAAATAGTAAATTTAGTTATTATGGTCGTCAAGATTCATTATTTAATAAATTATATCTTTTAAATAGTAAGTTAATGTTAAAAGTCATTGCATTAAATGAAAATAACTCACGCGTTAAAATGGTAAAAAATTAAATAATTGTGTCTCTTGTTTTTTTTTCTCTGTCTTTCTTTTCTTAAATATATTTAATTATAATTAATTTGTTTTTTCCTTAAAATGGAATATCTCTGTTTCCCATAAGATTTTAAAACTAAAACTTGTAGGAAAGGTGGTGGGTAAAAATGTAGTTTTTTTCTTTGTATGCGCGATATAAATATTATTTAAAGCATGAGCTTCTGGTAAATGTGAAAAAAATTATCAAACATGGTGCGTAAAAATCTGATGGCCCTAATTAAATACCATATGACATTGAACTCCTTATGTCCATTCCTTCTGGATCGGGGACCTAAAGCTTTTTTCGTAAACGTTTAAGATTATTTTATCAAATCGATTTTACAGGATCTTGACAAATATCAATAAATAAATAATGGCAGGTGTTCCAAAATTTACATCTTGCTCTGATTGAAACCGGGGGCCCTGAATGTATTTATTTTCTTATAAAAACTTTTATAAATATAATTTTATTTATGTGACCAGTTTGATACTTAGTTTCTCAGTAAATATCAATATTTTTTTTTAAAATAAATCTTTTAGATGGCTGGGGGCCGGGTACCCTTACTGTCGTTTTTTAAAGAAATCTATTTAAATTTAATTGTATTTACCTGCTTGCTATGAAATTATGAAAATTTTATTTTAGTACACTTCCCAAAAGATTGTAAGCATTTTGTTTTAATTATAAAATTTCCCTATCATTGATTTCTATGAATTTCTTTGAATTTCCTTTCTTCTGCGATCGTTGCAAAGCATGACTGGTCAGATAGTAATGTAACCTCGTCAATATTTAATAATAAAATATACAATAAACACTCTGGTAATATTAATTAAATGAGTTCCCGTAAAAAACCCTTGTATCTGAAGAGGAATAATGTTGCTTTTACACTTATAAAAAGCAAATTTGCATTAAAAAATAGGAAATAAAATAATAATTGTGAGAGACGTGTTGTTGTGTTTACATTGAATGCGAATGCAATGACTTGACCTAGTATGAAACACGTGGTTTGTGAGGTGAACTGTAAGCGTGCTGGTCAAGGACTGAGAGAATAGCTGGCTATAAATGTACGGTTCAAGAGGCAACCGGGGTTGATTGCATACGAGCTGTTTAGGTAGTTGATTGTACAGTTGATCACAGTGAATTGTATATAGTGATTAAAGACAGTTGTTAACCAGACCACAGTGTGTTAAAGACTTGTCTCATGACTAGCCATAAGTTCTATTACAATAAGGTTTAAACAAATAATACGATTTTGTATTTTATATGGTTTTCAAATTTTAATCTTTATTACCAATTTATCAGTTAACCAAGTTATATTTCTCCAAAACATCATTTTTAACCATTCATATTATCCTATGTATTAATTGTAATTAATATGTAAATTAATAACCTTAATGAGCCAGAGACATATGAGAAAATTGATATGAAGTTATAAATTATGTATATGTGGTGCAGACAACGAACACACACAAGTATATTTATATTATAAATTGAAATCTTACTCTATTTTTGTCCTCCTCCAATCGTTTGCACTCGTTTCTCAGTTGGTCTAAAATTTTTCTCATCTGTAAATAGTGTGGTACAATGTTTTATATCTTTATTTTAGTTATACGGACAGCTTAACTATAATGAAAGTTACATATTGAATGTCATTAAATATAAATAAGAATATAAACAAAATCTTTATTTAATCTAACTCTTAAAAAATATATAAATAAATGACATTTTTGCTATTTTCAATGTCTAATAAACTTTAAATATATATTTTTTGTGACTAGAGTAATTTATTGTATACATAAGTTTCAATTTGAATTCCATAAACATTTTCAAATGCCCACGCTAACAAAATAAATATGTCCTTTCCAAAATATAGTCACTTATTTTTATTTGTAGGTAGGAGCACAATTATTTTAATACCATTCATCAATATATTTAATTTTTAATGAAATTGAAAAGTGTTTGAAAGACAAAATATTACGATTCTTATAAAATTGAAATTTCATTCTCAGTATTTTATTAATTATTTTTCTGACTTAACCCATATGAGAACTAGTCATTTTAAACACATAACGTAGGGAACATTGCATTTAGTCCCATTATAAGCGCGAAATTCTGCAGATAAATATTTTTTTGGTTAATCGAATATTTTTTTTTATTTGACGTTTTGGCTTGATATTTGCCGTCCTAAAAATAATGTTTTGTATTAAAGTTTATTAAATTTATCTGCCTTATGTTCCTCAATTTATTGCACTCATAGTGGAATAAAACAATTCCCAAAAACAATATCGATAATATTTTAAAGCATATTTCAGATACGTTTAATTCCCAACTGTTTAAACAGATTATTTTTATAAAAATATAAAGAATGATTTTTTTTCCTTCAAATTTAAATTCTGTAAGTTTAAGAGCAATTTAAACAATGTTAAACATTTAATTAATTTGTACATTCATATTAATGTCACGGCTGACCAATATTTTCTTCGTCTTAACTCTATTGTAAAAATTTCGCGGTGGGTGCGTTGAGGCTGAGATTTGAGCAGTACTTTTTTTTTGAAAAGGGGCATGGGTTGTTGGGCAAAAAATGTTATTTGAGAAAGTGTGTAGTTTTCTGTTGATGTTGGATGGTATCGTATAGGGTAAATGAAGTTAGCGACAATAAAGGATATTCTTATCAGTGTGCTTGTGACATTTTTTTAATAAGGTCGTGATTGTATGAACCTTGTGGCTAGCAGAGTTATTTACCTATCAGTATCCTCGTGCCAGTTATATTTCCTTATTATATTTTGTGTGTATTGGTAGTCGAGTACAAATAGCAGGTTCTGTGTGAGAGAGCTGTTGGTAGTCAGCCAATCAAATGAAAACAACATTTAATAGATTCTGATATAAGCTTTTTAAAAATTCGTTTTTTCCATCAAGCTTATTTGGTCTCATGGTAGTGCGTAGGCTTATTGTACTGTTGGTTTACAGCTACGGGGTTAGAGTTTCAGTTGCGCATCGTTTTTTGTTTGTTTGTGTGTTTTTTTCCCATTTGTCTTTTTAAATACTTTCAATGATCTTTAATTATGAGGTTAGGGTTAGTGTTTAGGAGTATGCTAAAATATAAAATTATTGTCAGCCCGCCAGAAACACTTCATATAAGGAGTTACACTATTTATACAAGATACTACTACTGGTGCTTTACCTATTACTGTTTCAACAAACAGCAAGCCATTCAGAAAAATATGTTTACATATTTTTTTTGAAAGGCTAAAACTAAAATGAAGTTATTAATAGCAAGATGTTAGCAGGGACTAAAAAAAAACACCTGAAACTCACAATACCACATAAAAGACATATATACCTACTATAATTCATGTAAATATATCAACCTTATACCAATACTATATTTTATTATAAACTAGCAGACCCGTCGTGCGTTGCAACGATCTCAATAAAAAGGAATACATATAGATAAAAAAAAGAAATTACTTTAAGGCCCATCAGTTTAACATATGATGTTCGAAAATCTGTTCATTTTCCTTACAAATATATAAATATAGTTATCTATTTTGCTCAATATCGTGTAAAATTGAATGGGGAATACAATACATGTATACTAAAAGTTATGTAAAAGCAAATTTAGGGCCCCCAGTCCCGAGGAAATGGACATAAGGAGTTCAGTGCCCTATAGAAATTTAATATAGACTCTTAAGTTTTTATATATCATGTTTGGTCAAAATCCAGTTATTTTCGCATTATCTAAAAATTCAACTAATTTTTATTTAGCTAATATAAGAAAAAAATACATTAAGGGGCCCTCGGGCCCATTCGGTTCAAGATGTACATTTGGAAAACCTGTTCATTTAAATTCAGTTTCATCATGGATATATTTCTCAAGATCGGTAAAAATAGAATGACAAATAATATCTCAAACATATTCGAAAAATAAAACAAACCCGTAAAAACAAAGGTTTTGACTATAAATCCCTTATATATAAGACATAACTAACAGTATTGATTATTTTCAAACGCGACAAACATTTACAGACTGAATCTGTCTTAACTCAACTTTGCTTCATAACCCTGGGGGGGTGGGAGAGGGGAAAAGTCTGGTCACCGATCGCTTGACCGAGCTCATCGTGACACGTAAAATGTAAACAATAGCACGCCGGTACTTCGATGGGTCGCGTCAACGCGTGACTGAACAAACACGTGAAAAAAAAACAATAACAAACAGTGAAATTGAACTACATACGTTATATTAAGATAAACTAAAAATGAATTAATTTAATTACGGTACGTTCGATCGATCTGAAGTTTTGATACAATGCTTTGATAGGTGAGACGGGTCCATGTGCCAAATTTCAGCTCGATCGGATCCCGGGAAGTGGGTCATTTTTTACTTTTGTTTTTCCGCCCGCCCATGAGATGACGACAGAACGACAGACAGGGAGAGACGGCGGTGAAGTTAATATAAGGGATTTAAAAAGACATTTGGGGCCCCAGTCCTGAACAATTGGATATTAGACGTGCAATGCCATTTTTATTTTAATATGGGCTACAAAGTTTTTATATACAAAGTTTGGTTAAGATCCATTCATTTAATCAGTAGCTATCACATAAACTAATTTTTGTATAGCTCATATAAGCAAACAAAACGACATTAAGAGCCCCAGGGCCCAAATAGTGCATGATGTCAAGTTCAAAATACCTGTTAATTTCAATCAATTTCATAGCGGATATATTTCTCTATATCTATTTGGATCTTTAATAATTGAATGGGGAATAAAATCTTAAATGTTTATGAAAAAAGACATTTTGGGCCCCCAGCCCAAAACAAATGAACATTAGGAAATTAGTGCGCTATAGTATTTCAATATTGGCCACCAAGTTTTTATATAAAAAGTTTGGTTAAGATCCATCAATTTACCTAATTATTTTTATATAGCTCATATAGGAATAAATACTATTATGGGCCCCCCGCGCCCCATGATTATTATATTTGGCAAAAAAAAAGATGCCTATTATCATCCCAGGAGCGTACTCAAAAGTCTCCTAAAGTTTTATGACGATCGGATGAATGGTTTAGTCAGCTATAAACGACACACATACATACATAGACACTTTGATTTATATATATATTATATATATATATAAGATTAGCAAAAACCACATTAAGGGCCCCCTGGCCCAATCGGTGCAAGAAATTAACTTTAAAATACCTGTTCATTTCAATCTGGATCATGATACAGATATTAGTCAATGCTTTTCAAGATCGTGCAAATCATAACGGGAATAAAGTATTTAACGCTTACAAAAAAAAAGATTTTGGGCCCACCCGGCCCCGAAGGAACGGACATTATGAGTTCAATGCCATATGGTACTTTAATATAGGCTATCAAGTTGTTATGTACCAAGTTTGGTCAAGATCCATTCATTTTCCAAGCAGCTAAGCCCTAAACTAATTTTTATATAGCTCATATAAGAAAAAATTCTCATTATGGGCCCCCGGCACCCCATGAGTGTTACATTTTGAAAAAATAGCCCATTTCCATCCCGGGAGCGTACTCAAAAGTCTCCAAATGTTTCATGGCGATCGGATGAATGGTTTAGTCAGCTATAACAGACATGCATACATACATACATTGATTTTTATATATATAGATACTAAACTAAACTAAAAACAAGTAACTGTCAGTTATCCAAAAGTTATCCAAAAGTATGTCCTCGTTACTAAATTATTGGGGCTAATCTTATTTTATCTTATCTTATCTTATAATTTCTTATCTTATCTTATCTTATCTTGTCTTATCTGTTACAGACGCTCCTTCTATACATAAGATTATTGCGTTCTTCGCTTATCTATGGTTTGTGTTTAGCCCTGCATTCTTATCAGAGTTTTAAAAGTTGATAAAGTGTTGGTTTTCCTGGTTTCTTCCAGCAACCCATTCCAAGTTTCAGCACCAGCAATTATGTCTGGTTCTTCTGTTTTTATAAGTAGCTCTAAATCTGGAATTTTATTTTTGATACTTTGGAAATTAATTATTGGCGTTTTGAGAATGTTTTGATTATTACTATTATTAGATTTTGTATGGTTATTTGTATGGGTTTGTGTGACAGCTTTCATTTTATCTAATGGATTTTTTATATTAGAATTAACCAAAACACTGTAAAAGTTGATGGTGATCAGATCCCCATAGTTAAACAAATCTGAACTGATTTGGGGGCAACCCACAATGTATGCAGTGCCAAAATGCATATTTATTTTCCAAGCCTATTGCCACATACTTTGGTGTGTTAGTATGCAGGCATTCTGTGTGGTACCATTCATTGAAGGAGACACACTGAATGGCTCCTTGTTTGATTGTGCATGTCTTGGTACAGATTTGGCATTTAGATGATACTGGGCCTGGCTTAAATTTTAAGTCGCCTGAGATCAGCAAAATTAAAATTAAGTGCTTTGGCCTATATCCACATATTTTATGTTTCCATTGTTTTAGGGTAATTTCCTTTATTGTGCTTAAGATAGAGGTGTAGTCAGTGTGCTTTGTGTTGTGGTGGTTTATAATTATTGATATATTACTGTGATTTTTAGTGTGTGAGTTAGTTAAAGTTAATGCCCTTAAAATTATTGTGGTTATTACTAAGACTAAGATTACAATTCTCATTTTCGTGTTAGGCTAGATTTAAGTTTAATTTTAAGGTTTAAGATATTTTTATTACTATTATTATTATTATTATATTATTATTATAATACTATAAGTTATGTATAATTTGATAAAGTAGAGAGTGTTTATTTGTTCTAATTTAATTAAGTTCAATTAAATTTAACTTTAAATTGATAAATTATGAATTCTACACCTAGTAATCTAAGTTATTTAGATGGTTTATTAGTGCTTTTATTTTATTTTATCTAAACAGTTACAGTTTAGAGATTTCCAAAATGGCCGCCTACATAGGTTTTAGTAATTTTAGTATAAAATTTCATAGAATATACAATATAATGTTATTAAACAGCTAATATTTCTATAATTTTGTTCATTAACGATTAGTTGAGTTTTTGGAAAGGATTTATTATTATGAATTTGGAAAAATATATGAAAATATATGAAAACTTAGCTCTAGTAGAAATATTGACCGCTCACAAACCGAAATTAAACTGATGGCTAGAACTAATGTTAATGAAATCAATTTAGCATTCTAATAATTACAAATTAATTTGAGCTGACATGACAAAGCACAACTAAAGCTATGATAACTACGTATATTAAATTAGAACGTGTTATAAATAAAAACAAAACCTAACCAGTGACTACCGTTAACTGAGATCAATACTAATAGGAGTTATCAGTCAATAATGTTCAACATCGAACTCAAATATCAACTAGAAGTACTTTTATTAACAATAATAATAGAGTACTAATAGCCGACAGCTCCGGCTATGGCTATTGGTACTCAACTACCAATAACTCTCTAAAAGCATCTTAAAATAAATTTTGAAAGAAAATTCTTTTAAAAATGCATAACATTTAAGCAATGTTAATTTTTTTCGATATCTTAATAAAAAAAATAAAATTAAAAAACAAACATTATATTTAATTATAAAATATTCAGATAAATGTTATTTTAATATAAATTATATGTATTTCGTAGACAACTTTCTTCCCTTGGCGGATTAGTGTTGTTTTTCAACTTTAAAATAAAAAATTTTAAAACTGTAAGAAAATAATGTAACATGGCTTATGCAAATAAATTTCGTGTATTTTTAAATTGTTGCTCCAGCTTGAATTTTATTATCTTTTATCAGTCCAAGTGTTCTTTGTTCGATTATTCATGTTCTAGCATTAATATAATCCTATGAAATAACTGAAAATTTATATGTAAGCCACAAACTTTAAACAGCTTGAGTCATGATGAAATTAACTGCAAGTTAAAAATTATATAGTAAGTATGGCATCTTTCCATCTACGAGATAACGATAGATATACCTTTGTCGAATGCAACCCTAAGGGTGGGGGGTGAAACCAATCCTCGAGTGGATATATAATAACAAAGCACACAAACAAAAAAGAAACATGAAAATTAGGGCTGAGGAAATTATCGATTAATCTCTCGATTAATCGTTAAAAATATTTATCGATTTAAATAATTTTAATCGAAAAAATTCGATTAAAATTCGATTAAAATTTAAGAAAATATTTATAATATTTTTAAATTTTTTATCAATAAATAATTAATTATTAATAATTAAAAATAATTTATATATTTTTTTACGTACAAACATCTCCCGCGTAATATTAAAATTTATGTTATTAATTTATGTGGACCGGCAGACTTAAACTAAACATGGCAGACGGCATTAGCGCTGGGAAACAGGGGAAATAACTCAATAAAATAATTTTAAAAAGTCAATTACCTGTTTTTGTTACTTCCCTTGAAATGTTCAGTTTAATGACATCACAAATTTCTAATTTTGGCTTTAATCGAAATTATCGATTAATTAATCGATAATTTTTTCAAAAGTTAACGATTAAATTTAAATTACTCGATAACAGCCCTAATAAAAACTACATAAATTGAAATCTTACTCTGTCTCTGTCCTCCTGCATTCGTTGCAACTCTGGTCTCAGTTGGTCTACATTTCTTTTCATCTGAAAATTGCATATTTATATAAATATTATACGGATTACTTTAAAAATTCGGAAGATAAATCTTAAATAGCATTACATATAAATGAAGAACATAAACAAAATATGTAATAAATCTCATTATAACCTCACTCCTAGAATTATATTTTTAAAAAGTTATTATGTCGGTATATGGAAAAATAGTTTTTTTTAAATATTTCGAAGTTTTAATAAACTTTATATTATAAAAATTTGTAAGTATACATAATTTACTCTTAGTCTAAATGTTAATACATAATACCATAATTATGTTCAAATACACACAAACAAACAAAAAATAAAGGCATTCTTCCCAAATTGTTTGTTATTTGTGGTATAAAGCAAAGTTTTAAAATTTTAAATAGTAACGTAAAAGGAAATTGAAGTTAAAATATCAACAAATCAATTTTAAAAAAATGCTTTTCTAGTCTTTTAATAATTAATAAATTTCTTCCATCATACAGATCCTATTTAAGAACTTGTCATTTTAAATAAGTCTAATAACTTTAACGTAGAGAACAATATATTGTAGTCCCAATATATTCTTCAGTTTAATAATTTATTGGAATATCATTTTCTAAAATAAATTAACGTGATAGCTGCCTGTTATACTTAAGGTGTTTGATTTTATTTTAAGTTTACGAAAAGGAGTAATCTTTCACTATGAAAAAAAGAATACTAGATGCGACCCACGGCGTATACGCCGCAGACTTGCTATCATAGATAGTGCAAAGAATGGGGGATGGGAAGAGAATGGACACAAACAGCAATAAGATGTAATGAAAAACAGCGAGTAAACGTGGAGACATGTGCACTGCGGTTGTTGATACATGCTCCCCACCCTTTACTACCATCCCCTGCCAACCATAAACTGTGATTGGCTGACCCTAGAGAGGTTTAGTCATGTTCACTAAAAAGGGGGAAAAAAACGGACAGAAACGAACATTTTTAAAAAATTTTAAAAAAATGTTCTCGCTTTAACTTGAACCCAGGACGTTCCACATGCACGATGGTCGTGATAGCCACTACACTAAGAATCACATGTTATTCTGTGAAGGAACAACACAAGTTACTGCCAGAAAAATTGTTGCCCCCCCCCTTTTTTTTATATTTTCAGTCGAATACGCTTGCCAACACTGATCGGTCGACCACAGCGAGTATCATTCGTCATGCTCATTTGCACATACTCGCTTTGGTGAAATATATATATATGTGGGATAAGGGAAAAGGTCAGTTGGTCGGCCATGTCTCAGATACATGGACATATGCAAGAGAGACATGAAAGTAGCCAACATTGATATACAAAAGTGGGAAAACCTGGCAGAGGATAGGTCCATGTGGCGGGCTATAGTAAAAGAAGGATTACTAAGAGCAGAGGAGCAAACTAGGGCAGAAGCAGTTGGAAAGAGAGCGAGGAGAAAGGCAAGGCAAAACATGCCCCATTGCTTTCGTGTGTTTGTCATTCAGAAGAGACTGCCACTCAAGGATTGGTCTCATCATCCACACAAAGAGCTGCAAATAACAAAGATAAATCTATCGTCTTTCGCAGACGGACAGATGCCATACATACAATAAAAATATTATAAAAAATTATAAAAATATAAGAATATTTTTTCTACAAAATTTTTAAAGTAATCTTCTTTAAATTTAAAATCGTATCACCACACACAAAGCAAAATAAATTACTTACAAAAAATATATATGTAATGTTGAAAAGATTATTTAAAATATTTAATATTGCTAGTTTTTAATACAATTCTTTTTCATTTAAAAAATTAATTAAGTAAAGATCCTTTTCTTTTTTTTTGTTGAAAATGCATATTATTAAAAACTCATTTTTCCTTTTTATCACTATGATTTAATAATTTCACATTCCTTAAATGCAAAATAAAAGATCGGAAAAAAATTATTAAAATTATTAAAATATATTTACAACTACTTGTAAAAAAAGAATTATTGCATTCTACGTTGTGATAGGGCGCACATAACATGTATTTTCCGTTTGCAAGCTATGAAGCGTTATTTGGACACCGCTATGAGAATATTGTGTGGTATTCTGTGGCATAACAAACAGTGCTAACTAGAGTCTGGGACCGGTTTGGAGCTCGATGGAATTAATGGGACCATTAGCAACGGGAACACATCCTAATTTTCACAGAGATAGAAGTTAAGGACCCTCCGTTCACCGAAGTGCATTCAAATCTACCAAATTAACTTTATATTTTTATTAGGGCTGCGGAAATTATCGATTAATTAATCGATTAATCTTTAAAAAATTGTATCCATTAAAATTAATTTGATTGATTAAAATTAGATTTAAATTTAAGAAAATATTTGTAATATTTTTTTCCCAATTTATAATTTATATTTTTTATTACTTACATACTTTTCCCATATTATTATTATTTATTTAGACTTGTATACGTGAACAAAAAGGTTTTTCTTCCTTATTTCTTGCGTAGCAGAACGAAATTGCTGTGTTACGCCAATTTTATTTTATACACCATTTAAGCAGGTTGTTGTGCATAAAAGCTACGTTTAATAATTTAAAGATAGGTGTGATTGTTGTTTAATTAATTAATTTTTGAAAGTAATGTTTGATGCGTTGTGTTTTAATACACTCTTTAAAGCTTTAGCAATACTCTGAATGTGTATTGGAAGAGAATTACATTTTTATAGTGCTAAAAAAGAGAAAGACCTATTAAAAGATAGATACATTATATATCAACATACATAATTTGCAATGTATGTCACGTCCCGTCTGTATGTCCGTGACGCTACTAATTTTAGAAAGCAGTGCACCAAATTACTGCACCAAGAAATAACTCTTTTCAAACGTCCGCATAAAATTGTTCAATAGGGAAATAAATGAATAAAATAAAAATAAATAAAATAAATGAAAGTTCTGTATAACGTCATTTTTTAATCTGATGTGTATTTTCTTTGAAAACTTCCGTCAATTTAGACGGGTAATACACTAGTATATATATATATATATATATATATATATATATATATATAATATATATATATATATATATATATATATATATATACTAGCCAAATACCAGGGGCCACTATAAAATACTACTTTTAAACTTTTATTAGGATTTTTTATTTAAATTAATAAACTAGAGGATACGATAATCATCGTTTGTTATGGTACTATTTGTATATACCCTCTTGTCAGTTCGGCCCACTAGTATATCTAAAGGCAAAAAAAACATGACCATGTTACTCCGCTACTTTACTCACTTTATTGGCTACCTCTCCAATCCCCAATTGATTACAAACTGGCCGTTCTCTGTCACAACTTCTTTTCTGACTCATGCCCTTCCTATCTTACCGAACTTTTGTCGGTCTACTCACCCACTCATCAGCTACGCCCTTCTGCAGACACACGCATTCTCTCTGATTCTAAGACACGCACTAAAACATTTGGCGAAAGGTCGTTCTCTTTTTGTGCAGCCAAACAATGGAATTATCTACCATTACCCATCCATAGTATTCAAACAACCTTTGAAGACTGCACTTAAGACGCATCTTTCAAAATTTATTTTCAAAATTAATGAAACAACAATTCTTTTAATGATTAACGTAGCTTTTTGTGTTATGTACTGTAATTAATGTGGTTGTTATGGTATGAATGCTAATTTCTTACTTATATGTATGTTATTACCTTCATGTGAAGCGCTGTGAGCCCAGTTCCTTACTGGGATACAGCGCTATATAAATTATCAATTTATTATTATTATTATTAGTAACGTGATCAAATTGCGCACTGAGGTTACTCTTTGGCGTGCAACGTACAGTTGGTCAAGTGAAAAGCAGTCTATCTTATATCAATGCAAACCCTTTGTGGGGTCAATCCCTAATATTTATTATTTGTCATTGCGAAGAATGCCTTACTGGAAATCGAAAGAGTTTCATATGAAATTGGAGATAATAGAGTATAATGGAGATTCGAGGAATATTATCTTTTTAACCACGTTTTATTAACTCGCTTTCGTTCCTGTGGCATGTCTGTCCAACATTTTTTTCAAATCTTCCAACGTACAATTAAACTACTTCTGATGGTCCTAGAGATCTCACAGTTTTACCACAGATAGATATTGGATGACAATGCATAGTATCAAAATTTCATATCGATCGAATGTAGCGTTATTCACTAATTGAACTTTTTAGTTTATCTATATTTTATTATATACTTGCTTTCGTGTCTGTCTGTCCGCATTTTTCAAATTTGCCTACGTAAAACTAAACCCCTTCTGATGGTGTTAGAGAGCTCACAATTTTACCACAGATAGATCTTGGATGACAATACATTGTATCAAAATTTCAGATCGATCGAATGTACCATAATTAAATTAATGCATTTCTTAGTTTATCTTTATATAAGCATCTGTACCCGCCTGCCGTAGTTTAATTACACGTGGCGAGTTCACCCCGTGATCTCATCGCTTTGTTATTAAACGTTGGGCGTGCGCTGATAAATGAATAGAGGTAAACAATTTTTTGTTTAAAAACGTTTATATTAGTGGACTAAAAAGAATAAAATAAATAAAGGTAAAAAATAATTTTAAAAACCACGTTTTTATAAGTGGACTAAAAAGTAGAAAAATAATTTAAAACTTATAAGTTCAAGTACTTTGATTTAATATGACTAAAAACGTGGGCTGGTGTTTGGTATAAAAATTAAATATTTCTAATTTTGAAGACATAGAGAGATCTGTAAGTGAGAGAATGAGTAAACCGCATATGTTAAACTCATAAGCGCCTCATAAGCACTAGACAAGACAAGCACGCAGTCTCCAAACTCTGTCACTTTGGTCCCATACTCAAACAATTTATCACAATAAACACATCTGTTACAAGTTTAAACATGTTTAAGAAGAAATTGTGTGGTATTTATGAGGAGAGAGAGACTTGTATGAATATTAATTTTACCATTTTCTTGAATGAAAATGTCATCATCTTTGGTCATAAGAGGAGCAGAGAATGATTTGACTTTTTTCTGCTTTCAAGTGATTTTTATCTATTCTAAAGGTAATAACATTATTTTAAAGCAATAGGTATGAAGACTTCAGACATGCTTTAACTTCTGTAATAGTAAAATTTAAAATCAAAACTGCTAATCAAGACACATCTCCTTGATCTATTCACAACTGACTTTAATTGCATTTGCTTTATATTTATAGCAATTCTGAGCTCATCTTACAAAACAAGTAAACAGTCTCCAAACGCAGCGACTCAATTCGCATATCTTAATTAATGTATTCACAACAAATAAAGATGATTGGCAAGAAATAAACAAGAAAATATTCAAATTTCTCCTTTAATAAACACACAATAGGCATAAATAATTTCGAAAAAGACATACTTTAAAATTTCAAGCGTCTTGGAAAAATTGATAGCTGAAGAAATAACTATTAAAACGAGATCAGATGCTGGAATTTTACTCAATTCAATGCAATCTTTTTCTTTTCCGTGTTATCTCAATTAATGGGAATCCGTCATTTTTTAAATAATCAAACCCATTGCATGGAACAAAGGGATTTGCTAATACAAAACGCTGTTATATCAGCCAAACAATTTGTGACGAGTTGGAGATATCAACTGAACGCCTAGTTAGAAGGATACAAAAATATGAGTGGGGAAAATTAAGAAGACGTGGTTTTATCTTTACAGGGAGAAGTACAACGAGAAATGTTTTTATCCATAGATGGAATTATAAAAGAAAATAAAAGAACGCTTTGATGAGTTGAATGTCCTTGCAAGAAAATATTCGTATATAAAACCATGTAACCTACTAAATGAAGCATGTGAACATCACATAAATTACTTAATTGACATTGATAAAGAACAGTTCAATATTGAAATAAAAGGGATCCAGGTTTTTATGTCTGTACCTACACTACATGAAGAGGCATTATGTTCGAAAAACGGGTGGGGGTGCTCTTGATCTATTAAAATTTATTTAACAGTAAGATTAGAAAATTCAGTACCTAAAATTAAAATTTTACAATGAATTTTTCAACAATTGCTCTCAGTGTCGCTAGTTGTGAAAGTGAAGTTGATAAAAATTATCTTCGTTCCACAATGAGGGATTTAAGCAAACAAAATCTTGCAATATTGTCCATAGAACAATATATTACAAATTTAAATTTTGATAGTATGATACACGATTTTTCTATTATGAAAATTAGGAAAGTAAATGTATAAATATGATTACATACTGATGTATACAATTTCTTAGTTTGTAAAAAAATTATTTATTCATAAATATAAAATAAAAGAATAGTAATTGGTTTTTTTTGGGTATAAATTTGGAATATGTTTTGTCTCATTGTGGGGCTGCGACCTCAGTAACTTTCTTGTGGCCTTTAAAAAATGTATAGTGTTTTTTTATAAATGTTTGTTTATAGGTATATCATCGTATGCGGCCTCTTTTATTACTGCTTACATAAATATGGCATGCAAAAACA
The DNA here is from genome assembly GCA_944989445.1 of Ampullaceana balthica. Classification (NCBI taxonomy): domain Eukaryota; kingdom Metazoa; phylum Mollusca; class Gastropoda; family Lymnaeidae; genus Ampullaceana; species Ampullaceana balthica. The sequence goes on along the minus strand of CALYLW010000595.1, from coordinate 292,748 downwards.
TGTTCCCCACCTTTACTTCGTTTCAAATAAAATTATTTATTCATGTTTATTAATTTTTAAAAACCATCACATAATCGAATAATTTGCCGTCCATGAATGACGTCACGCGATTTTGGCTGATTTTTCACCCCCTCCGCCCTCGTCACACGTCGTCATAAAAACTTTGACCCCTTCTTCAATATGACGTCATAAAGCTTTGACCCCCTTTGACTCTAACATCGTAACACGCATTTTACGTAAACGTCATTTAATAAAGTGTCACTAATCAATATTTAAGTGGTAATTTTATTTAAAGTTTCGCGTTTTGACGTGAGGTCACATTTCTCAAACACACCCCCCTGGTCACACATCGTCACAAGTGTATGACTCCCCTCCCCGCCCCAGGTGCATGACGTCATTTATTGACGGTCCCTAAAAAGGGCGGCACATCGGAGACCGCCCCGGCGGCCAAAGTTCTAGCTACGCCACTGGAGCCAATCGAATGCACCGGGAATGACCTCGTTTGGGGAGGTAATTTGTCTTGTTAATTAGCTTCTAAAATGTAAAAAGTTAAAATACAGTTTAATTTTTTTAAATACTAGTCAATTTAAATTATATAAACTAATACAAAAAAGCTAACCTAATGGACTTTGAAATTTTGCCTTAAAATTAGAGTGACAGTAGTCAAAGTATCTCACAGACATTGATAAGCAAGGGGGCAGTCCATAAATGACGTCACGCGATTTTTGCCGATTTTTTACCCCCTACCCCCCACCTCGTCACGCTTCGTCACAAAAACTTAGACCCCCCCATCTAAAAATACGTCACAAATCTTTGACAAAACCACTTTATTTTCTATTTGAAAATAAGTATGTTTCAAATCAGTTTTATTGTCATTTAAGTATTTATTATTCATTTAGTGGAGACCTACATTATACTATCGTAAACCGCGTGAAGCATTTTTTTAAAAACGTTTAACCAGCCTTCAGAAAACGAACTGTGTTAACATCCTTAGATTATATTTTATTTTAATGCATACAAATTAAACATTGACTATTAATCATCACGGTTAACGTCTTTGTTTAGAAAAAAAATTATTTAAAAATTACATTTTTAAAATTTATTTTTTAAAAATCCCTCAATATACTGACGGGGATCCTAGATATATTAAAATGCGTCATGTGTACGTGTACGCTTGGAACATATGCCCATTATTGAACCGGTTCCTTCCAGAAAATGCATTTTTTTAAAAAAATTGACAACTATGTAGATTTCTTACCTACGTACTATACGAAGAAACCTAAATCTACCCTACTTTCATTTATATTGACACGAGTGATAATAATCTTAATCCACCTGACTTGTCTGTATCAAGTAGCCTTTCTGTGATATTTAAAATTAATGCCTTAAAAACTGAGCTAAGAAGAAAAGTTGTTTTGTGGTCCTCTCGAATTGCGATGTTAAGAATTGGATGCATTTAATAAAGTTAAAGAATAGGTGACTAATTTTAAATGGGATCATTTACCATTAGATCTAGAAAAGGGCTTCTCAAACTTTTTAGTATGGCGGACCCGCAGGAATTTTTTCCATTGCACCAGGGACCAATGCACTATTTTCCCTGCACTGACAATTTTTTCGGTCCTTTTTTTGAGAACATCTGAGGACCGGCAGCGGATGACCCAAGGACCGGCACCGGTCCGCGGACAACCACTTTGAGAAGCACTGATCTAGAATACTAGAATGGCCAGGGGCGTTTGACCAAAAATCAATCGAACAATTATATCAAACGTAAAACATTTTTCATTTTATGAAATGGATTCCCTCCCCCCTCCCCTTTTAAAGAAAAAGGATATTCCGTGTCGTTTTGACTGAAAATATCTACACATAATCCTATTCAGATCATTTTTAGACACTTGTCATGCTTGTAAAACTCACCAGTAGCATTTGTGCGTCTGAAAAAATCAGTGTTTCTGCTAGGTACACGTGTTAACGAACACAGGAAACAGTAGGGAATTTAAGAGAGTGGGTTTGTAATGGTTTCAGCGGCTGCGAGATGCGTCATTTAGCGTGCCAACAGCTTTAAAAATAACAATTTTCATTTTATTTTTGTGGAAACAGTTTATATGCTTTGAATCTCCTATATTGTCGCTGATCTTCCATTTCAATTCAAATTCTTTCAATCTTCAATAAGGCTCTTTTTCCCAATGACAATTAATAAGGATGGAAGGACAGACATTAGAACAGGTTTGCATTGATTTGGGGCAAGATTGCAGTTCACGTGGCAATGCTGAAGAGTACTCTCATCGCACAGCTTGGTCACATTACAACCAGAGCCGAACTGACAATGTGTTACACAAAAAGACACTTTACAATTAGTTATTGGTATATGTTCCATCAGATTAAAAAGTTTTGCAATTTTGTGAATAAACATGTTAATACAGTAAATTAATGCAACGTACAAATAGGAGTATAATTTAAAAAAAAATAAATAAGAATCTGTTCTATGTAATAGAAATCTTACAGCGATTAACTCTTGATCCTCTTGTTTTAAGTCTTGTCGCACATGAATTAATCTTTCTTGCAGCTGAAAATAACGTATTAAACACAATTATTATTATTATTTATTATAAATATATAATTTTTATGTTTTTTTTTAAAAATATTTTTTTGTTGCTTTTCCTTTATTATTTTCTAGAGAATATGTAAAAAATGAAACATAAATATTGAATAACATTAAGTATAAAATAATATATATAAAATGTGTATTTTAAGTTACAATTGTTTACATATAATGCATGTATATATATATATATATTTATATATATATATATAGATACTAGCGTATCACCCTTCAAAAATGACGTAGGTTTTCAGCTGAAATCTATTTATTTTATAAAAAATGCACTTTTTTAGGGCGCCTACGGCGCCGACCTTTTTCAAAAGCCGAACTAACTTGTCCTTGTTCGATAAATACGAAATATTAAACTTTCTGAAATGTACACAAAGTATTTTATAATAGGGATTGTATGGCGCCTGCGCAACCCGCTTTGTTTTTTTTCATTTTATAATTAACAATCATCAAATCCTCTTTTTACATTGATCCCTTTTCCAAAATTAAAATATGAGCGCAAAAAATGACTTCATATAATATTTTTTTACAGCGCATCTTTAATTTGCACACCTTTTGATGCATTGGTGCAGTAATTTGGTGTGCTGCTTTCTAAAATTAGTAGCGTAACGGACAGACACTACAGACGTTACATTGCAAATTATATTGTTTAATAAATTCAATCATTAACTAGTTTTAGAATTATGCCACGATTTAAATTAACAGAAAGAAAAATAAAATTATTTTCAACAAGTGAATTTTTCATTCAAGGTAAATGAAGCGCTGACACAGGAACATTAATTCCATTATTTAAAAAGTTGTATTGTCTCATGAAAGCTTTAAAAGTAGGATTTAAATACAAATTTGAAATCGAGAGATGCTATTGTTGAAAATTAGTGCGGAAAAATAACTTTAAATATGATTTGTAGTTTGTAGCAAGGATAAAGTAATTTAAATATAAATATAATGCATTGTTTAGACTGCTATCTGCTCTGATAAAGAATTATAAATAGCATTGGATTGTGAAAAAAAAGTTACCTTCACGTTACTCTCCTCATTCTTCTCCAAATCAACTGTCTTGTTTTCGCCTTGGCTCTAATGTAAGAGTTTCAAGAAAACATTGTATGTCAATTTATATTTTCTAATTTTATTAAGAACACAATTATTTTAATTAAAAAGTCAATTTCATTAAAATTTCATCAAATTAGAAAATTTTTAGTTTGATAATCTTCAATTTTACACTAGTTTTCATTGCGGAGCATTTTTCATTGCAATTATCATTTAACAAACAGAAAGTACGTTTCCAAAGTTGTACATTATACAAGTATGTTGCAACATTGCATACGATACCATTACATCTGAACTGTTACGAATATGTGTAGTTGACTAGTTATATAAAGCCATAAAGATTGTTGTTTATTATAGGCCGTAAAATAGGAATATTTTTTAGCTTTAATTTTTAAAAGAACTTAGCGTTAATATGGTAAAAAGGTGACAATTTAAATTACAAGCCGAAAAAATATGAAAAACAAATTACGCCAGAAAGTGAATTTTTCATTCCATATATTATAAAGCACTTACAAAATAAAAGTAAAATTTCAATCACTTACAAAAATAGTTTATGTTTGTTACATAAATATATGGTCTGATTTAAATACAACTTTGAAAGGGAAAGGTAATTAGAAGAAATATCTTGAATTAAATGTGGACAATTTATTTAAGTATTAGAAATCTATATGTAATAAAGATAAAGCAAGTAAAGTATGACTATTATGCATTGTTTAGACTCAAATGTATTCTAATGAAAATTTATAAATATCAATGAATTAAAAAATAAAAACTTACCGTTATGCAACTCTCGTCGAGATCAACTGACTTGTTGTAAGCTTCGCTCTAATTTTAGAGATTCCAGCAAACATTTTATTTCAATTTATGATTATTTTTTTGGAAAACAAATACATTCATTAGAAAATAATACTTACTTAATTTAATTTTAATTCCATCAAATTTATAACTCTTTGATAATGGACAATGATTCTCGAGTTTTAATTTCGTAAAATAATTTTAGAATTTTAAATTAATTTCGCCTAAATCAACTTTTGACAGGAAGTATCCTTTTTCAGTTGCAATTATTTTCTTTAGGTTGGAACATAGCTTACGATTCTTTTACTTATTGTCAAACATGCGTAATTGGGCACATATATATTGCCATCGAAATATGTCTTCATTTTTCTAGCTCTTAATATATATATATATATATATATGTGTGTGTGTGTATATATATATATTTATATATATAATATATATATATATATATATATTATAAAAGTGTGTGTGTGCTGTTTTATTGTTCGTTCGTCTTTGGTAAGCCTCGTATATATATATATATATATATATATATATATATATATATAATGCAATGTAGTTAGTTCATATCATAAATTAACAGAAATTATATGATAATTATAAGCTAGATTTCTTTAGCAAGTGAAGTCTTCACTCTTCATTCATAAAACGCTTTGAAAGGAAAGTGAAAATTTCCATCATCAAAAAATATAAGTTTTTCTTCTTTAGAGAAACATTTTGTAGGATTTTATGCAAATTTGAATGTGAGGGGTAATTTTTATGAAATCTCTTAAAGGTTAATTGGGAAGATAAACTGTACATATTTTTTTAAAAGAAAGATAGTTACAAACTATTTAATAGTATAAATATTATGCATATTAGTTAATGTGAAGCATTCTTATGAAAATCTATAAATACCAATAATGTATTTCTTGCAATTGTAGTCCCTGATGCAGAGGTTCTGAAAATTAAATCAATAAATATATAAAAGTTTAAAAATACTGCAGCAGTTTGTCTTTATGTAGTTCATATAATAACACCAAAAAAGATATTTAAGCGTACACAATTTTTCGAACTTACAAAATTTAATTATCCATAATGATTTTACCAAGTTAAATAAAAATGTATGTTGTTGAGATGCGAGTGGCGTGAGTATAGGTGCATTATCCCATTAGAATAAGAGTACGTTACAGGTGCATGAATTAAAATAGGGCAGGAAATTATGGAGTGCACAACCTATTAACTTTAAGTCAAAGAAATAAGCATGGTATACGTGTCTCGAGGGATTTTTAAAAGCTATTAATGAAAAATGCACAGGTTTTGGTTATCAACCGATGAATCAGAATTTACAAAAAAGGACATGGACATGTGCAGTCGAGAGAATAAGAGCTTGGAGTGCAATTAGAAACGAATAATTTACAGAACAGTTAGAGAGACAGAGTTTAAACTGGGTTTTTCAGAGAGTAGGTATTAGAGCCAAATCGACATGATAACCTGAGCGAGAAAGGGTTGTACCCTAATAAAGAATTGACCTTGCCGAGTGACGTGTTGTCCACTGATTTCACAAGGTTGAGTGTCAAAGAAGCACGTGTGAGATGACTACATAACCTAGAGAAGCTCATTTACCAACCCAAGATGAGAGGGTACACTACATTATATATAAATACTGTCAAAACTGTGCATAATGCGGTAGTGTAACATTAAAATAGGATCATATAAATTATAAAAATATTTGTTTTCGAGAGTGGCTGTTTTAAATTTTACCAAGGACACATGCAGAGCTCAATTTAAAACCTGTTCAAAATATAAGAAAACAGTGGGCTGTTAAAGCCAAAGCTGGAATTGTATACCTTCACGTGATTGATATATCCACCGAGCCCATCCAATTTGTTTTCGGCTAACGACGCTTAACCGTCTCTTAATTTTTACATATATCTTAGTAAAATAAATTCATATAATACTTCAAATAAAAAAAAACTACAAAAATGGGTTAAACTTTTTTTCACTCGCTTTTCTCAAAAGTATTGGGTAAAAGAGAATACGAAATTACTATTAAAAAAGTATTTTGACAGCGTTTCATCCCTATTCCGGTTTTAACGAAGGTTTATGAACTTCTCGGAAATAAACATGTATCATAACCATCAAAATAATATTTTTTAAAATTACCTCCTTTGATTGAATTTCAAGACTAGCAAAATAGGAACAAAAGTGGCCACGACTATAAACAGTTGGTATATGATGGAAGAACTAATTGTATCTGTGAAAGAAAAAAAAAGGTCCATATATATATATAGTATATATATATTTCTTTTATGAAAAGTGAAGACAAAAATGCAATTTCTCCTTAGTTACTACCCCATAACATTTTCTTTTTATCGATTGGTAATATATTTTTAATCGATTTTATATATTTTTCTTAATCAAGAAGGATTTAAAATTTGTTTGTGTAGTTGGGAGGGGTCATTTTAAATTTAGATTTTTACTAAAGCACATTCCATGTTAGTATAAATAAGTTATATATCATGATTACTTTAGAATTTTTAAAAAAATTGCTCTCTATTTTGAACCGAGATTATAAGTGTACTTTGTGAAGACAAAAACTCTTGAAATTTATTACACTTTCGCACTTAATATGTAATTAATTGAAATGTTCCTAATTCATCGAGAGTACTCTTTATCTATTATTTTCTATAAATTTTGTGTAAATATGAGTGTGCACTTTTGTTAACAGCTCTTTCATACTATTATATATTGTTGAGGATTCTGATGAATTTTATGCATCGATTTTACTATTTATTTGCATATTGACCTGCTTGTTACTCACTTGTGTTTTCCAATTAACCTATTGAACCTACATGTGGAAGAAAATCGGCAGCCTTAAGACTAGTGCTCTTCATGGGTTTCCCGGAAAGTCCCCCCCTTCAGCTACCATATCCCCTCCCCCAAAGGAACCTAACAGCTGGAAGAATCCTCCTTCTGGTGCGGTCGCTTTAGAAGCGGCTGGCTTGGCATCCAGGACATGGTCGAAAATGCTCCCACTAGCAGTAACCTCACAAAGAGTGGTGGAATTGCCCTACTTCAACTCGCTACAAACTCGGCATACGAGTTTCTATAGTTAAGGACTGCCGCTGGGCGGTGGGTGATCAATGGCCTACCTAGGGTGTTACCCCCACTGGAAGGTTTCCTCAGAGCTGGCGTCCGCTAAGCTCTTCACGGTAACTTTTGCTAATCCGTTCTGGCGCTCCTGGCCCTAAACCGGTACCGCTCACTAACATTTGCTTGTGAGAGGATGAAACGGTCACTTCGGATAAGTCGATCTTCAACGGATGCTTTGGTTTTCATCATTGGCATTACGTGTGATGCTTTGCCTAAGATCGTTACAGTGAATGTAATCATTTTCAACACCTGTTGTTGGTTTCGGGCTGCGGTCAGGTCCACATGCCCTACTCGTGCTCCGAGCCACGTAGAGGTAGCCCCTTCTCGGTTAGGAACTTCCCCTTCATGGAGCGTTCCCAGATCACCTATTATATTGTTTTAATAGATAAGCCCGTGGCTTGCTTTGACTTTATTCAAGTGAAACGTACCAATGGATACATAACAATATGAATGTATTTGAGAAAAAAACAACTTTTTTCTAACATGTGTAAAAACAGATCAATGTACAGTAAAACTGACTTTTCAACTTGTCTTTGTTCGTATTTGTCCCTAGCCTAGCCGGATTGCAGTCCCATCCATTATTATTATGTATTATAATTTGTATAATATGCAACATGGTTTTATTGCACTTGTTATGAGATTATGAATACATTTAAATAACATTTTATACATGTAAAGTGGATCGAATAATTTGTATACAAGTTTTTCTTTATATACTTTATAATTAAGTTTTAATACTTTCTTCTGGAAAAATATAGTAATAACGATTGCAACAATATAACTTTATCTCAATATTCAATAACATAATAATAATTGAAACAATTTACAGAGGCAGATGGACATATATAATTAAATGAAAGGCTATAAAATAAATTGTGAAGTCTTTAGAAAATTCATTAAATTTGCTTCGTCTTGATACTGCTTCTACTATGGTCTATTAATATCTTTATGTGATAATATATAATATAGAACTCACCTGCAATTATTGGTACTTCACGCTCTTCGCTGAAAAACTGTTTATTGTCAGAAGACCTTATAACAATACCTCGTAATAAGGTTTTGGGCAGATATTTTGACGTCTTGAGTGAAACACTAATTTCCACAACGCCATTTGTTATATTTGTGCAGGCACATAAGCAAGAGGTTGACTCTGTTTGGCCACATTGGCTTTTCAGATTAACATGACACAACTAACAAAGATAAATGAAATAATTAGATGCATTAATAAATAAAGTATCAGAGATAGCAAGAAAGAAAGTTAATTTATATATTTTTAATCATTTATTTTATTCTACGTGTGCAATACAAAAGTTTATTTGTGTTTTTTAAATAATTGTTCGTGCTTATATCTAAACTGTTCAAAGTCTATGAAGGGCAAAAAATATATTTTCAAAACATTTTCTTTTTTGGTGATTGGATAATATTGAAGTAATGTGGTATATGTCTGCTTTGGAATAAGTCCAACTTAAGATACGTCCGGTTTGGACGCGAGAAAATTTGACATTGTTATATAGGATGACATTTGCGTGCGTGTCTGGGACTTAGGTGCAGCATACTGAAAGCGGAGATCAACGATTTCTGATATTGTGGAAAAAAAATACTTTATTAATAGGTAAATATTGCGAAGGTTGTGAAATCGGTTACAAAACAAAGATCATGGACACTAGAGCCTCCTGAAAAATTGCTTTTGATCTGGATAACAGGAAAGCAGACAAAATTCGTCTAAGTTCTTTTTATTTATGTATTTAGCATTAAGCACTGTTAGACTTTTTCTATATAAACACGGCAATAAATGTATAATCTATAAATAAAAATATGATTTTTAAAAATGTGAACGGATTAATGATTTTCCTTCTATTTCTTATGAAAAAATTACATTTAGTATACGTCCAATTTGGTATACGACAAAAGGGTCTGGAACGGATTAAGGACGTATACCGAGGTGCCATTGTATTTTTTCGTCTTAATGCTTTCAGAATTATTAGTTTTCATCAACTAATTATATTATTTTGACATATACAAAAATAGTAAGATCTGCTAATGAAATTGTTTTTCATATTTATGAAAACTTAGCCTTTTCAGACTCTAATAGCTCTATCTGATAACTTTTACCATCCAAGGTTATTGGCCACGAGAATCGGTTATGTGTTATAAAAAGTGCTCGTTTAAAAAAAACAAACAACAACAGTACATGATATGTTTCTTCCTCGCAATCAGTGACTGGAATGAGCTTTCAGTTGAATAGTTATAAAGACTATCAAGGAACAAGTACAAGTTATATCGAGAATACTGTTTTAGCTATGGAGCATGGCAATAAGTCGCATAGCATCGTTTTAGGTTTCTAAAATAATCAATGTGTGGAACTTTGCTGTCAGCCACAATTCAAAATACATATTTCTTTATAAATAATTTCAATTAATTTTACTACCAAATTTTCACTTCACTATTCTCAAAATTTCTTTGAACGAGTGACTTTCCTATTTCTTATTATCATTGGGGTTTTTTTCAACTTACACGCCAAAAAAAGTTTAGATTTCATTATTTAAAAAGCACATTGCCAAACCAGTTTAATTGTACTTTATGAAAATAATATTTCTTTGGTAAGGATAATTAATTGTTTCTAGTTTCCTTTATATCCGATGATTCACCATTATTTAAAAGTGTTTCCAAATCTTTGCTATTTGTCAAAACTACAGAAGAACTAACATCTTTTAGTTGATTTATCTATAGTTCTATATATAAAAATGAAATTGTGTGTGTGTGTGTGTGGGTGTGTGTGTGCATGTCCTTGCAATAAGCTTTATAAATATTATTTTGTTCAACCGTCTGCTCTGATTAGTTGTTTAGTTCAACAGCAATGTATTTGTTAAAACTATCACTAGGTTTGGGGCCTGCACCCTAAATATCGTGGTTTTTTTATGATGTAAGGTTTTAAAAAAATATATTTATTTATCAGAAAGCCATGAAAATTTTGGAATTATTGTAGTACTCTTCCACGAAGGTTTCTGACACTCAATTTTAACGCCGGCCGATTTTGTCTTTAAAATCGTTTTCGTAGTTTTATCATTCTACTATATGCCGAAAATTTAAATAACCATCATTTGCTAACAAAGAAGATGCAGCAGTATTAAAAATGTTGCAGTATAAGCACACACACACACATACAAATAAAAAATAAAAACCGTTGGCTACATAATACACCTACCGATTTAAGTAAATTTACTCTCCAATGATAAGATGAATTATATATTGTTTTATTGTTCACCCTCTTGGATCAATAAGGAAATCAACTTTGATATTTAAACCCGTTTGTGCTGTGCTAATATGTCCACATCCGTTACATTGTGGGACAATAGAGTACATAATACCCTGGTCGCTAAGATACAGTGGTCCCAAAATAGTGTTTACAACTTAACTTTTCGGTGAATTTTGATTAATTAGGATGGATTGGGTGTAATGTCGTCTTTTTCCATGTTGTTCTAGTGGTTTTTTTAAATTATTTAATTTTTTTTTAAAACTTGGTGAGCCCAATTACAGGCTGGCCTACCATTTTCTCTTTAAAATGTACATATTAATAATAAACTACTTATAATAATGTATTGTACGTTCCCAATTAAAAAATGTGTCCTTTTTGAAATAGACTTGTAAATTCTTTTTAAAAAGTATATTTTATTAGAATTTTTTTTTAATGCAGCATAGGATAATTTCGGTCTCCTCCCTGAATTCGAATAATGGTTTTTTTTTAAAGATTTTTCTTCAAACATATAGCCTTAAATGAAAAAAAAATTATATTAAATAATACAGGTGTACTTACATAGTGATATGCAGAATCTTTCTCTTTCAATGTTTGAAAGTATACAAATTGAGCCTCGGGATCATCTGAGAAATCCACTTCACTTTTGAAAACAATGGCATCTTGATTATCCATTGAATTTTTGGAACTTGTATTTTCATTGCCTTCTCCGTATTCAAAAAGTGTTATTTTCAAACCTAATGAATGAATAATACAATTTTACTACTAGGCATACAAAATTTATTTTTAAATCCCTTTTATTAACTTATATTAGCAGCGTTCACAGGCCACGGCTATGAGGTTTCCACGCATTACCCAGCCGTCTAACTAGTGTTAGGTACCCATTCGGAGCTGGGTGGACTAAGGGACGCCCTAGGCCCCGGGAACAAAACCTTGCCTTCACATGGATTCGAACCCGTGACCATCGCTGCCACTCGACCACCGTGCCCCGAATAGTGTTTCATAAAGAAGAAACAATTTACAAATATCTGGAAGTTTAGAGGTCTTATTTGCAAAAAAATTAAGCTTAAAAAGCTTAAAATCAAATATCGGTAAAATGGAAACTATTTACAAATGTATATTTAAGGGAGACATTAATTCACATTATAATGTGAAGGCACGACAAACTTAATTTTATTTGAGGTATGTTATTATACTTTTATAAATTTTCTAAATTTAAAATACTGAAAACATTTCTCAAATTCTAATTATTTCTAGGTGTATATTCTGTAATTAAAAAACCCCGCAAGAACGAAGTTTTTGACTATAAATCCCTTCTATATGAGACATAACTAAAAGTATGATTATGGTCAATAATATACGCACCGCGCGACAGATTAGCATAAACATTAAAAGATCGGTAAAATATTATAAAATTATGTTCAAAATAATACGCACAGCACTGCGTGACAGAAAAATATTAAAAAGGTAATTTTGATATAATACGCACCGCGCGACAGACTAGCGCAAACATTTTCATGCTACATAGAGATAAAATAAAAATCCATTAATTTAATTTCAGTACGTGCAATTGTTAGGTGACAAAAGTCTATGTGCAAAATTTCAACTTGATAGAATCACGGTAAGTGGGTCATTTTTTACAAGCTTTTATTTAAGTCACTATGTTTGTATGTTGTATGTTGTATCCGTCAAATCTTGTAACGTAAAATTACGCAACTTCTGGAAGTCCTAGAGATCTCAAAATTTTACCACAGATAGATCGTGGATGACAATGCATTGTCTCAAAAGTTCAGATCTATCGAATGTACCGTAATTAAATGAATGTATTTTTAGTTTTTAGTTTATCTCCATATTATCGCTCACCAATGAACTACGCCATAATTCGCCCTTGAGGGATACACGCAATTTCAATGTGTTGATGTCAGAATTTGTCAGAAATTGGTGGTCGAATTGTTAGCGATAGTGTAATAGAGCTGACCTGGAGGTACGGGGTTCAATTTTCAGTTGGGGGAAACTTCTTTTTTATTACATAAATTTGTAATTAATAATCTCTTTTAATCACATTTAAAATATTGACAATGAAGTTTAACGAATTAAATTGAATTGATAAGGTCTAAAAATCGGTTAAAAAAATTTTGATACTAAAAAGTTGAAAATAAAATATTTAAAAAATCTTTTTTTTAAAATGACACGCTTTTATTTACATAAAGAAAGTGCGCTAAAAATAAGAAAATAAAAATTGTCAATCCGTGAACCTATCGACTGCACATAAAAGCGTGGGGCCCTCAGATAAAAATACATAAATATAATAATCTTCTATTTGCTTCTTAAAATAAAAATTTCTATTGTGAAGACATGCCATGACATTATTGTAAGTGCTTTTCATTTTTAACAAAAATAATAATTACCGTGACTACAAAAATTGGGTGAAAAAGAGGTTAAAACCAGAATATTTGAGAGTTATTTTGAAAATATTTTCACAAAACTTTCTATGTTATATATCACGATTAAGATTTCCGAAGATTTTGTAAGTAGAAACACTGGGAATCATATTTTAAAATTTTAAATGTATGCTTAAATTATTTATGAAGTTTTTATGGCTATAAAAATAAGATATTTAAATATTTTTTTTGAAATCATTTTTGTTAATTTCACTTTTAATAACGTACAAGAAAATGAATGCAATTTAATAATATATGATAAAGATATCGAAGGCTTGTTTAATTTAAGGTGAAATATAAAATGAATATTAAAATAATACTCACCAAATATGGCGTTAGTGTCAAAGAAGATGAAAAATACAAAGTATTTTGCTATCCAGAATGCCATAATTAAGCAAACCCACTTGAATGGAATATTTCCCCCTGTCAGTAAAAAATATAAGTAGTTAAAATGTCCTTATATAAAGTCAGAAGTTTTTTTCTTTATAATGTGCTAGCATAAAAAGCTGCGCATTAAAACGCCCCATCCCACAATTAGTAATAATTTAAAATAATATACTGCCATTGTACTGACAAACTTCCCAAAGTATCACTGCGATCAGTTGAATAAAATAATATTTAAAAAGCTATTTAAAAAAGGACTATAAAAGCTCATACACCCAACCCAAATTGTGTAAGATTAAAGTTCTAAAGGTCTGTTTGAATTGCAATGTGGGTCATAATGAATATGTGTGTTAATATACTTTGTCAAGATTTTGTAAAATCTATATCCGAATAACGTTTTAAAAATTTTCAAAATAACGATTTGGGGGCCCCGACCCTAAAGAAATGTAAATTAGAAGTTCAATACACTATATTACTTTCATGAGGTCTTCGAGTATTCAATTTGATCAAAATAAGTTTAAAATAATGCTTTACCATCTTATGTAAGAAAACAAGAATTTTTTGTGACCTTTTCCCCCTAATGAATTTTATTTTTTTAAGGCCAAAACCTTTGCGGGTTTTTACTCAACAACTTCCCAACGTCTCATGGCAAACAGATGAATGAAATAAAATTATATATCTTATATTAGGAAACAAAAACGAAATTAGGTTCTCCGGGTCAAATCGTTGCAAGATGTAAGGCTCAAAACCCGGCAAATTTCAATTTGGATCAGGATTGCAATGTTCGTCAATATTTATCAATATCGTGTAAAATTGAATGGGCAATAATGACTTGATGATTAAGAAAATATGCTCGATTCTGGCCCCGAATGAATGAACATTAATAGTTAAATCCCCTATGATATTTTGTTTTAGACCGTCAAGTTTTATTGTATCAATTTTCGTCAAATTCCATTCACTAGACTAAAAGCAAATGTTTAAAATACATTTTAGTCAATGTTTCCAAAAAAATACGTAATTTAAAGCTTTTTATGCCAACAATCTTTGCTGGAGTGTACTCATCATCTTAAAGTCTTATATATATGGGAAAAATAAAATAATATTTATATAGCTTAAATTCCACATTAAGCACTGCCAGTCCAATTCACTTGTGCATATACAGTTCTTAACATCTTTTCACATTATTCCGGATCACGATGTATACATTTTTCAATATTTGTCAAGATCATGTTAAAGCAAAGAATTGACTCTTTAAAATTTAAGAAAAAAATTTAGGCTCGGCCCAAAATATATGTGAATTTTAAATTCATTGCCCTATGCTATTATAATATGGACCATTATGTTTTTATGTTCCTCTGAGTGGTTACTTTGAAAACGTGCCAGAATCCCTTAGCTTTAGCTAGTGGGTAATTAACAACTTTCAAAAGATTCATGTCGATCGGATGAATGTTCCCGAAAGCTAATATTTAAAATATTCTTTATAAAATTACTTAAGAAACACAGGCATATGAGTTCCCCGGGAAAAAACTGAGCAAGATGTCAAGGCACTGAATATTTCTATCTGGATTATGATGGAGATAGCTGTCATTATTTGTAAAGATCGTTTCAAATTTGAAAATTGATTGATGCCTTTTAAGTTAACAAAAAATGATTTGTGGCGCCCGCCCAAGGAATTGAACATTAGAAGTTCAGTGCACCATAATAGTTTATTATTGGCCATCAAGTTTTTATCTGTAAATTTTGGTTCAGATCCATCCATTAACTAATTAGACAATGATTAAAATAATTTCTTTAAAGCTAATAAAGTATAAAATGAAATTGAGATCCCCCGGCCCCTTAAAGTTTTATTTTTCAAACATTTCATGCTAGCTATATATTCCAGAAAATATTTAAAAACTTCCCAAAGTTTCATAACGATCGAATAAATAAAATAATATGTATATTGCTAATATAAGGGAAAATTGACATTGAGAGAACCAGTTCAAATTATCTGTTCATTACAATTTGGATCATTATTGATATATTTATCAAAATGTTTCAAAATATTTTAAAATTAAATGGTAAATAAAATCTTTAAAAGTTTGTAAAAAACGGAATAGGTGCCTCTGGTCCCGAAATAATGACAATTAGAGGTCATTTTTTAAATATGCGCAATGAAATTTTTACATGCCAAGTTTGGTCAAGCTCCATGCATTTACCAAGTAGGTAACGCTTAATCTAATTTTTGCACTAGCAGACCCGACGTGCGTTGCAACGATCTCAGTAAAAAGGAATAAATTCAAAGAAAATATATATCTGTATTTCTCAATATTGTGTAAAATTGATTTGGGAATACAATATTAAACGTTTAGTCTATGTCTAATATATAAAGCTCAGTTGTTTGTATGTTTGTATGTTTCTCTCAACTCTGTGTTCCGCTTTCACTGAAAAACCAAATAACGGACAGGGACCAAATTTGGAAGGACGTTTCCTTTTACCCTGCAGATGGTTTTAGTATAGTTTTTGTTATTATCCCTTTTACATGAAAGCCTTAAATTAAAAAATCAGAAAATGTAGAGACAAAGAGAGAAAAATTAAATCTCATGTCCAAATTGAACAACTTTACGCTGACACTGAGAAGTTATTTTTGATGCAATATATTTTCCAAGGCTTTATTTTGAGCGGTGCGCTTTCAAAAATCTTTTATTGCCTGATTGTGTGGTGCGCACATTGTTGTGTACGCATTGGGGCCGTCCATAAAGTATGTCACGCTCCAGAGGGGAAAAGGGGGTGTAAGAAAGTGTGACAGTTTGTGACATGGGGAGGGGGGGTCTGGGCATGTCTGACGTCACTGTGTTTTATATTAAATTTTAATTATTTTGTTAATAAAAAACCAAAATTTTTATCGAAAGTGTGACGTACTTTGGGGGGGGGGTTCCGAGATTTGTGACATTTTGTGACAGGGGGGATTGGGGGGAGTTAAAATGGTCAAAAATAGCTTGAAGTATTTTATGGACGGCCACATGTCAAATTCATAATGAGCTGTTTCATGTTATTATAACATTTATATTTGGTTTGGCTTTGCGGTACAAGGCAGTGGTTTCCTTTACTGGTACTTTCTTAATATTATAGATACTTTTTAAATAAATTATTACAATTGTTACACGATGCATGGGATTAATATTTTTTAATGTGCAAATGAAATTGCAAATTTTATTTAATTGTGATTCATACCTTGACATTAGATAAAAACCTAATTCTATAATTCGTGATTTTATTTTATATTGGAAACGATGGCTCATGCAAAGGAACTTACACGTAAAAAGGTTTATATTAGCTATATACATATACAGTTTAAACTTTTTCTACCCGGCTTATTAACATAAGTAGATTAATCTTCATAAAGTGAACCTGAAACACTTACTTATTTTGTATTGCGAATTGAACATTTAATGTTCATTCCTTTGTAGTCGATATAACAGGCCATTTTTAAAATCAATTTTTAGTCATTGTTTCCCATGCATTTAGCCTACTAATAGACGGTTGAATGGTGTGCTTTTTTGTGTTATATTTTTTTTTCTAGTAAATGTGTTATATAATTTCTTCATTTTAAAACATTGGTGTGAGGTAATGGAAGATACAAAATATAATGCCTAATCGGGAAATGGGTTTAAAAAAATAATTAAAATAGCATTATTTTTTAAAATAATACCGATTTTATCAAAGCTGTAAATTTAAATTGTGAAATAAGGTGACAAATATAAAAAAAAATTAATTTTCATATTTAAACATCTATAAAGACGTTGAAAAGGGAGAGTTATTTTTGGTACATTACTTTATTACAATTTTTATTTTAATCGGCCCGCTTTCTATAAACCTTTCTTGTCTAAATACGTTGCGCAGATTTCCTTGACGCCGTTTTAATGCGACTGATTTTGTTTTTTAATTTTTTTTTACAAATTACATTTCATTTATAACATTTATAATATAGTTTATTGGTGCTATGAGGTAAGAGGCTATTGACTTTTTGAGGGGGTCGTATCATACTTTATTCATCAAATAGACGATTTTACAAATATTGTATCACTTGCAATTGTGTTACGATGCAGTGTCGTAAATTTATAAACGTTTTGAGGGATGTGTTGTAGAGATATTTTGAAATGCTGTCAATAATGTTTATTTAGTACATGTAGAATTAAATTGTTAATTTGGTATTTATGGTCATGAAAATTTATAATACGCACCTTTTAAATAGTGAGAGAATGTTAAAATATTATAAGGCACTGATTTAAGTGAAAACAAATCACCCGAAAATAAAACAAACAAAAAAACACATAGTAATCGATTTTTTTTTCTTAGTGATTAGGGTTTTTAAAAAAATTTTGTGGTGAATTTTCTGATATTCTATATAGATTTTTTAATGAAAATATATTATAATAGAAACAATGAGTGTTTCATTTACCTGTATGATTAGATATCTCCTTAATATCTACATTTGAAATGTTCTTGATTCATTTATATTTGTGTGTCTTTTTTCTATACTAATGAAAAGCTAATCCATGACTCACTTATCACTAAGTTGTCATAGTCCCATTTTAATAGAAGGCTTTAATTGCGCATGCTCATACCTTACTTAACAAAATTCAACACAACTGAAATTAAACTAATATAACGAAGTATCACTTTCTCTTATATTAGCTAAATTATAATATAATCATTGGCTACCGGACGAATTAATAGATCTAGACGAAACTTACTACACATAAACTCATAAGAAATTCTACATGGAAGTGAACTAAAAATGTCCACTCATATGTGTCCAGAGTACCAAAATCAATTTTGTCTTAAAATGTTATATCTCAGTTTGACAGACTTTTAAAACTAATATATATATTAGGGCTGCGGAAATTTACGAATAATTTCTCGATTAATCGTTAAAAAATTTTAACGATTAAATTATTTTTTAACGATTAATCGATCCATTACTTAAAAATTATAGGAAGTCAAAAAGTAAAAAAAAATTAAAAAATTGCGGCCGATAAATAATAACAAATTTCCTGACGATTACACGAACATTTTGGTTTTAAACTATTGAATGACTGACTGTCATTCATTGCCAAGACCATTTCGTGCATACCAGTTACCTCAGTTCCATGTGAATGATTGTACAGCTCGGCTGGTTATATTGTCTATTAGACCCGCTCATCACTTGAACCAAATAATGACAACACACTTACCTTTTTATGTAGTTGGTTAAAAGATTAAATATAAATTAATATAAAGGAGAATTTCCAGTATTATTTAGATTTTCAACAAGAATGTTTAATAAGTCTTAGTGTTACTTATGACATCATAAATTATAATTTTTTGCTTTAATCGAAATTAACGATTAATTAATCATTAATTTTTCAAAAGCTAGCGATTAAATTTAAATTAATCGGTAACAGCCTTATTTTTATATTAGTGGACTAAATATGCATTTTGATGATATTACCGATATTTTTGTTCCGATATGAGTATTTGTTAGGACAAAAACCAGCGGTCTTATTTGATGACGTCATACTTAAATTTATCACTCCTAATTATTTATATTTTATATTAGGGGTTTACCGATATGCATTTTTGCCGATATTACCGATATTTTTTTCCGATATGAGTGTTGATATGAGTATTTGTTAGGACAAAAATAACAGCGGTCATATTTGATGACGTCATGCTTAAATGTATCACTCGTAATTATTTATATTTTATAATTTAGGGGTCTACCGATATGCAGTTTTGCCGATATTACCGATAATTTATTTTTCAGAAACTAAGTTTCTGATGTGTATACAAGTTCCAGATCATGACCCTTAGTTTAAACTTGTTAATACACATTTTTCCTACTGCAAAACGATGTCTTCTGCTGTTGTCAATATTTTGTATACAATATTTTACACTTAGCTGTGTGCCGCTTTGTGTGTCACTAATTCTAAACTCCTGCACACGGGTGGGGGGGGAGGTAGTATATATAAGTAGTGTGTGTGGGAGGTGGGGGGGGGGGGGGGGGGGGGGGGGGGGGGGGGGGGGGGCTCTATATCTACAATGGCGGGGGGGGGTGGATATATGGGGGGGGGAGGTATTGGGGGGAGTAAACAATGGGGGGATGGGGGGGTGTGGGGGGTATGTTGTGGGGGTTGTGAGCATAATAAGGGCTGTCTCGAACATTTACGACGGGATAAATATGGATGTTGGGAGTGGGAATGGGAGGGGGGGGGGAATGTGTATGTGAGTGCGACAACAGTATGATATATATTATATAACTTATACATATTTATGAAGGTAGTGGGGGGGGGGGGGGGGGTGAACACGTGAGAACTGAATGTGGGTATGGGGGGATAGGGGGGGTGTATAGTTCGTGTATTGAAGAAGAGATAAGGTGGGATGGGGGGATTATTGGGGTTTGTGGGGTGGGGGGGGAATTTTGAGTGGGGTTGTGGGATTTAGTGTTATGTGTGTGAGGGGGGGGGGGTGAGGGTTGGTTGTGGTTTATATATGGGTGTGGTTGGTATGTGTATGATGTTATGGGGGGGGGTCTATATCTTGGGTGGATTATGGGGGGGGGGTGTGGGGGGGGGGGGTTGGGGGGGGGTGGTGGGGGGTGTTGGGGGGGGGTTGGTGGGGGGGGTGGGGGGGTGTGGGTGTGGGGTTGTTTGGTGGGGGGTGGTGTTGGTTTGGGGGGTTTGGTTGTTTTGGGGTGGTTGTTGGGGGTTGTTGGTGGGTTTGTGGTTGGTGTGTGGGTGGGTGTGTTGGGTTGTGTGGGGGGGGGGGGGGGGGGGGGGGGGTGTTGGTGTGTTTGGTGTGGTTGGGGTGGGGGGGGGGGGGGGGGGGGGGGGGGGGTGTTGTGGGTTTGTTTGGGGGGTGTGTTGGGGGGTTGGGGTGGGGGGGTTTTTGGGTGGTTGTTGGGTATATGGGTTTGAGTTATGTGGTGGGGTGGGGGTGTATGGGGTGTGGGTTGGGGGTTTGGTGGGGGGTGGTGGGTTGTGTGGGTGGGGTGGGGTGGGGGTTGATGTGATGTGGGGGTTGTGGTGTGGAGGGGTGGTGAGATGGTTTGTTGGTTGGGTGTTGTGGGGGGGGGGGTGGGGTTTGGGTTGGTGGTGTGGGGGGGGGTTGTGTGGTTGGTGGGTTTGGGGGGGGGGGGGTGTTGGGGGGGGTGTTGTGGTGTTGTGTGGGGGGGGGGGTTTTGGGGGGGGTTTGGGGGGTGGGTTTGGGGTGTTGGTGGGTGTTGTGGTGGGGGGGGGGGGGTGTGGTGGTTTGGGGGGTGGGTGGGGTTTGGTGTGGTGGTTTGGGTTTTGGTGGGGGGGGGTGGGGGTTTGTGGGGTGTGGGTAGAATGATTATGGAGTGTAGTTATATGAGAGGAAGTGTGATTTTGTTAGGGGGGGGGTTTGGTGGGAGTGAATTGGGTTAGGGTTGTAGGTGATTTAGAAGAGTGTGGGGGAAGGAGTGGGGGGGGGGTGGGGGGGGAGGTGGGTTGGTTATTTTAAGGACTTTGCTTTTTCCTTTATGGATGTTCAGGCCAAGGCAAGCAGACAATTGAGCTACATAGTTGGTTTTCTCCTGCATATGTTGCAGTCCAGGTCATCAAGTTGTTTCCATAGTGTCCACTGGATACCATTTCTCTTCTGCTCTGTAGAAATTTTCATTATCCAGTCGATGGTTAGCAGAAATAAGAATGGTGAAAGCAGACACCCCTGTCTGACTCCGGTCTGTACCCCAAAAGCTGCTGTTGTTTGTTGGCCATGAACAATTCTACATGTAAGTACTTCGTATGAAGCCTTAATTATGTCAGTCAGTTTTTGTGATATCCCGTAGTGTCTTAGTAAATTCCACAGGGTTGGCCTGTCAACACTATCGAAAGCCTTCGCATAGTCAATAAAGTTGATTTATAGTGTTGAGTTCCACTCCAGAGATTGTTCCAATATAATTCTCAGGGTGCCAATCTGGTCAGTGCATGATCTATCTTTTCTAAAACCTGCTTGTTGGTCTCTAAGATGGGTGTCTGTTTCGTTCCTCATTCTGTTTAGCAGCACTCTGTTAAATACATTGCTTGGTATGGATAGCAGAATTATTCCTCTATAGTTGGAGCAAGAGCTAAGATCTCCTTTCTTTGGGAGCTTAATGAGACGTCCTTCTTTCCACTCCATCGGAATCTGTTCTTCCTCCCATACTTTTCTTGAAAAGAGTGTGTAGCATTGCAGAGCTAGTCGTAATATCTGCTGCCAAGGCTTCTGCTGGTATTATCTGGACCAGCCGCATTTCCTTTCTTTAGTTGTTTAATTGCTCTGCTTATCTCTTGTTTTGTGGGTGTGCTGCAGTCTATTTCTAGGTCTTGTTCTGCTGGCTCTATGTTGAGTTTGTATTGTGGGGCTGGTCGGTTGAGGAGTTCTTCAAAATGTTCTATCTATCTTTTTTCTGACCCTCTTCATCAGGTATAGATTTCCAAACTTTAGTTTTAGCAGGTCTCTCTGGATTTTTGAACTTTCCGGATAGCTTTTTTATTGTACTTAATAGTTCTCTTGTGTTTCCACGGTAAGCTGCCTCTTCTGCTTCAAGTGCTAATCCTTCTATGTAGTTCTTTTTATCTGACTTTATACTACTTTTAACGTCTTTATTGGCTTCTGCGTATTCTGCTGATGCTCTAGCTTTTTCAGTTCTGGTGCGGCTGTTGTTTAGATTTGCCTTCTTTTTTTTCCTCTGTTGGATTTTCTCCATGGTTTCATTAGAAATCTATTCTTTATGCGTTTGTTGTCTCGGACCCAACGCTTCTTCACAGGTGGTCGTAAGTATTTCTTTGAAGCTTTTCCAGTTTGGTCAACTGTTTCTCCGTTGCCTAGTTCTTGCAAGATCTGAAATTTGTTTGCTAGCGTTAATTCGAACTCATTAAGTTTTGGTTCCCCTTTCAAAAGAGTAGTGTTAAAACGTTGGCGCTTGCTTCCCTCACTTGTACAATTCTTTTTCAATTTGAGCCTTAGTTTGGCAATCAGTAGATGATGATCTGAGGCCACATCTGCCCCTCTTTTTACTCTTCATCTAGGAGAGATCTTCTAAACTTTTTACAGATACAGATATGGTCGATTTGTTAGCCGTTGACATATCTGGTGATATGCATGTTGCTTTGTGGATATTTCTATGCATGAAGAGGATTCCAACGATGACTAGTCCATCTGAAGCACATAGATCCGCTAGCCTTTCACCATTTTCGTTCATCTCTCCGAGGCCGTGTGTTCCCATGCATCCTTCATATCCATTATTGTTGCTGCCTATTTTTGCATTTAGGTCACCCATTTGTATAATCACATTGCTCCTAGGACACTTTTGGATAAGGGTTCTCAGTCAGTTGTAGAAGTCCTCTTTGTCCTCTTCTTTACTGTCGTTAGTAGGAGCATATATCTGAAGAAGATCCATATTGACTTCTTGCTTTTTGGTCTTAAATCGTGCGGTGATTATCCGGGGGCCATGGGTTTCCCTTCCTAAAAGGGCGTTCTGAGCAGTTTTGGAAAGCATGAGTGCAACTCTTTTGGGTGTGAGGTACATTTTCTTCATCATGGCCTGGATAAATTAGCAGTTCTCCTGTGCTGAGCTTCATCTGGCCTTAGCCAGTCCATCGGCATTCACTTATCCCCAAGATGGCTAGCGTGTACCGTTGCATTTCGGCAGCAACTTGGGCAGTTTTTCCAGCTTCGAACATGGTCCTTACGTTCCATGTTCATAGGATGGCGGTGGTCCTAGTGGAGAGTATGATTATCTGCCAGGTGGTTTCCAGTTGGCTTTGGCCACCTAGTTTCATAAGTTCTCTGTTAAGAGACCCATCATCTCCAAGTTCCGAGTTTCCTATTTTTGTCTTTGGTAACGTTTTAGTAGCAAGGTTTTTTTACGGGAAGAGAAGCTACCCCTTCGCACAACCCTCTTCCTCTCTCACACGGGCTGTCAGACTAGGGTGTTTGCCAAGTTATGCAAAGATATTCATCAAGTTAGGCAAAGCTATTCGCTAAGTTTAAACTGAGCACCTTAGTCTTATAGTCATGGCGAACAATGAGATAATATAGTCGATTTCACATACGATTTAACGTTCCTGTCTCATTTTAAACTTTTACATTTTCATAAATTTGGAACTAAAGGTCTCTTCTGACTGTAAATTTCGTATTTTTAATTTATTTTCTACTTTTTTGTAAATTTATATAAAATTTTTATTTTCTACTTTTTAGTTCATTTCTAAAACAAGACTTGTTTTTAAAAAGTGTTATATATATATTTTGTTTGTTTTTTTTTAAAGTTCCCATGGGCCCATTGTGGAACTTACAATTGGCTCGGAGGATTTTCAGACCAACTATAAGTTGCATTCGCAAGAGTATACTCAGGGCAAAATTTAGTTATATTACAACAAGAAACATATTTTCACTTAAGTAATACAGCTTTTAAGATAGTACATTTCCGCTGGACAGCACGGGTATATTTCTAGTATATATATATATATATATATATATCAAAGTATGTATGTATGTATTTTTGTCCGTTATAGCTGACTAAACCATTCATCCGATCACTATGAATTTTTTGGAAATTGTTGAGTATGCTTCCGGAATGGTTAATGTTTAAACAAAGTTTGAACATTGACACGCATTTGGGGGGGGGGCGGTGGCCCAAAAAAAAATTTATATGAGATAAATAAAAAAATTAGTTAAAGCGTTAGCTACTTGGAAAATGTATGGATCTTGACAAAATTTGGTACATACAAACTTATTAAAATACCATAGGGCTTAAAACTTCTAATGTGAGTTCATTCGGGGACGGGGGATATAAAATATTCTTTTTCGTAAGGTTTAAGACTCAATTCCCATTATGATTTTACACCATCTTGAAAAATATTGACTAATATATCTCTTATCATCCAGATTGAAATAAACAGGTACTTAAAAGTTCTTTCCTTTCACCGATTGGGCCCGGGGGCCAATAAAGTAGGTATTTTCTTATATGAGCTACATAAAAAATCGTTAAGCTTTAGCTTTTTGGAAAATGTATGGATCTTGACCAAACTTGGTACATACAAACTTGATAGCCCATATTAAAATACCATAGGGCATTAACTCCTAATCTGTATTCCTTCGGTGCTGGGGGTCCAAAATCTTTTTTTTTCCATAAGCGTTTAAGACTTAATTCCCATTATGATTTTACACGACCTTGAAAAATATTGACCAATATATCTATTATGATAAACAGGTACTGGGGTCCATAAAGTAGGTTTTTGCTTATATGAGCTATATGAAAATTAATTTAAGCGTTAGATTCTGCTAAAATTAATGGATATTGACCAAACTTGGTATATAAAAACACGAGAGCCTATATTATAATAATACAGGTCACGGAACGCTTAATGTGCATTCCTTTGGATCCAGGGGCCAATATTGTCTTTTTCGTATACGTTTAATAATTTATTCCCTATTCAATTTTTAACGATTATGAAAAAATATGGATTAAAATATCCATTATGATCCATATTGAAATAAACATTTGTTTAAAACTTTAAATCTTGCGCCGATTGGTCCCGGGGGCCATAGATTTCTTTTTCCTTATTATATAAGCTATATCCGTGTTATTTTATTTATCCGACCGCTATAAAAATTTGGTAAGTTTTTGAATACATTCCACAAAGGTTTCTGACATAATATTTTTTTAAAATTAAAACTAATAGGGGGACGTGGATTCAATAATTCGTTGTTTTCCTTATATGAGCTAAATTAAAAGTTTTTAAAAACATTGCATTCTGTATTAAAGTATGATTCCAATGAACTTCTACTGTCCATTCCTTTTTTGGCTGAGGGACCAACATTTTGTTTTCCTTTCAAACCTTTTAAGACGTTTTTCTCCATTCGATTTTTACACGATCTTGAAAAATATTAACAAACATATCTATCATTATCCAGATTGCAATGTATAGGAATTTTGAAATTTACACCTTGCACCATTTATGTTTTTAAAAAAAATGCCTTAAGCTTTATAAATTATTATTTTCTTGAAGGATCTCGGTAAAAAAGAATAAAGTCAAAGAAACCAATTTTTAATGATCTTGAGAAATATAAATAACTGTATGCATTAAGAACTTAATTGAATTGAACAGGTGTTACAAACTAACATCTTGCACTGACAGTATTGGGGGCCCCCTTAATGTCGTTTTTGTTCCTATATTAGCTACATAAAAATTCGTTTAAGCATTAGATAATGAGAAAATGGATCTTGACCAAATTAGGTATATACAAACTTAAGAGCCTTAAATTACTAAATTACTGTAGGGCACTGAACTCCTAATGTCCATTCTCTCGGGGCTGGGTCCCCAAATGTCTTTTTTAGTAAATGTACACTGGCAATTAAAAAATTCAAATTATCAATCATTTTAGGCCCGGGGTCCTTAATATATTTTTTTCTCTTTGGAAGCTTTTAACATAACTTAATTTATCCATTTGCTATAATTTTTTTCACTCTTCCGCAAATGTTACTGGCATAATTATTTTTTTTAAAGTACCAATCATATGTTCTTTTGAATTTATTCCTATATACTGAGATCGTTGCAATGTATACCCGACGTGCGTTGCAACGATCTCAAGTTTGTTTATAAAAAGTTTGGTTAAAATCTATCAATTTACCCAATAGTTAACGCTTAAATTAATTTTTATATAGCTCAAATAAGAAAAAAAAACATTATGGGCCCCGGGCGCCCCATGAGTATTAAATTTAGAAAATAAAGTTGCCAGTTACAATTCCGGGAATGTACTCGACAGTCTCCAAAAGTTTTGTTATGATTTGGTGAATGGTTTAGTCAGCTATAAAGGACAAACATACACACATATATACATACATACTTTGATTTATATATAGATACACAGTTTTTTTTTCTAACAAACGAATTATGTACGTAAATATTAGGTATAAAACAAGACATTTATTGATCCCTGGCAATCGTCCAATACAAAATATTCTTAAGCTACATTTACAATTAGTATTGCCTCTTGTGTCTATACAGATGGACTAGATTAAACCTCCTTTAAAAAGAAACAAAAAACATAACAAAATAATTTAATATTTCATATAAATGTAATCATTTTCAAAAATAAACCTGCAATCACATTCATTTTTTAAAAACTAATAATATGATTATGATAATAAATTTAAGTTAAAATTTAAATGTTTTTACAATAATATAACTTCAACTGTAATAATAATATTGATTATGTATATTGTATAGCTTTATTTTTCTGTTTTAATTGTTTAATATAGACCTGATAGAACAGTTCGTATTCAGTTTCAAATAGTTTCGCTTTGCACTTCGTTCTAGAAATGTTGTGCTCCAGGGATGAAAACAAGATGGCGCATTTGCACAAAACCTTTTGCCTAATTTAAAACGAAATGGTGGATTGTTTAACATAATGCATGTTGCAGAGAAGTTATTAATGCTATCAGTGTATATACAACTTGATAATATTAAGTTTTTTAAATATTTTTTTTTATTAATGAGTTTAGGGAAGTAAAAAAAAGTGTATTTAAATAATTAATTTAATTTATTTTATATACGTTATAAAAATATCGAATGCCAATGTCATATTGGATATTTCCGAAAATATGTGTCGCAATAAGTCTTTTAGTTTGGTTTTAAGACTGCTGTCAGGTATGAAAATCACTGTAGGTTTGACAAGGTATACTCAAGCATTGTGAAGAATGTCATTTTTGTTTTTACTTTAAAAATGTTTCCATTTATATTGTAGAAACATTTTGCGTCTTTATTTACTATACAAATGAATTGTCAATGGACAAATGTTGAAGTGAAAATAAAAGATAAGAACATTTTGCAGTAACAGTGGACAATTAGTGACAATTTGTGATCGACATGCTTTTTACCAGAAAGTTGTGTTCTGCAAACAGCAGTAGGACCCTTTGATTTAGAAGATAAACACAAGGCAAATCTATATTTGCATAGTTCCAAACAAACAATATTTATTACTGCCTGTAGGGCTTACGCAAACATAACCAACACGAGGCCAAAAGGCATGTGGTAGAAACCGATACGTCAACGTCGGAGTATGGTGAATCTGGGCATAGTTTATCAACGCACATTTATCACGTGTGATCACAACATAGTCATAAGTACTAAACCGTGCGTATTTCAGACTTGCATTTGAAACATTATTGCATCTATTGATTTCAGGCTTTCATGGCGGGGAATGTTAGAGGTTTGGGAAAATTTATAATTCACTCTGACAATGCTGTTTTACTACGATCAGCAGATTATGCAGGTTGTCAGTGTATTTGTCAAGGCTAAATACAATAATATCAAGCCTTTTCAGAAAATGAATATTAGTTATTATAGTTAAAATCATTTTTTATCGAATTATTGAGAGTTTTTGTATCAAACTGATCCTCTGAAAACACGACCTAACTGGTCCCAGCACAAATCTCTGTTTACAATATCAATTATTTAAAAAATTTAAAATATGAAGAAAAAAAAAGCAAAATGTTAATGAGATCTAGAAGTATATTATCAAAAAATGTTCATACACTTTAAATCAACTTAAAAACATTTAATACCAATTTTTCATTTGTCATGAAGTTTTATCATTATCATTATTAATTAGTTATAAAATATATGTACATTTCAGACTCCCATCATGCATCGAATTAACAAGAAATTATTGCTCACTGCTAAATTTGTAATAAGGATGGGCATATTATTTCAATACATCACAGGTATATATAGTTTTCTTATTTAACAATAAGACTTTTAAAATGAAGACAACATTGTAAATATTAATTTCCCTTGGCTTCTATTTTAATGTTTTATTTAACACATACTTTTTTAATATAAAAAATAATGTCATACATACAGTGGCCTCACTAGGGGGGATGGGGGGGAGGGGCGGGCCATCCCGTGTGACACCATCTTGAGCATTAAGAACATGTGGTGGCATTTCTGATTGATTCTGCTCGTTCAAGAACTCGACGGGGAAATTCGAGCAGTCGTTGGTATCTTCAGAATTGATAGAGTCAGCACTATAGTAGATCATTGGCTTGCCGTATATTGCATCGATAAACTGCCGGTTCATTTCCAATGTCTGTTTTTACTTACCCACTTTGAACACTCCAAATTCTACCACCCAGTCAATCCGATGCTTCAAGAATAACGTAATCGTCTAATTCTTACAATTGTAAGAATTTCCCCGCTGCGAGACCTGCTATTCCTCCATCAATTATTACAGTTTTAATGATTTTTCCAACGACTTTAGTATGATTATTATTTTCGACAACCCCCTGACCGTTCTGAAATCCGTCCTTCATTTCGGAACACCTGATGCGTTCACAATTCACTGCTTATTTATGGGTAATATTCCTTGTTTGATAAATACGAAATATTAAACTTCCTGAAATGTACAAAAAGTATTTTATAATTATAAATCCTCAAATACTTTGAAAATAAATCATTAACACGGAAACATCTGATGTATACTCCATGGCGTAGCTCACAAAACTATCCAACATTCGCAGTTGCAGACACACAATGTTATCTACTTCAAAACAAAAGGTGACGTTCGGCGTTGTTTGGGTGGTTCTATTTTTAGCGTTACAGAATGAGTGAGCCTAAATGACTGTCATTACATATTCTGCACGCGCCGAACGTCAGCCAAACTATGAAGGGACATAATCAGCATAAATATCGAGAATATGCTGATATGTCCGTTAGCGTTAACGTCAGCCAAATTATTAACGGCTCTTTTACATCGTTCCCTTTTCCAAAATTAAAATATAAGCTCAGACAATGACGTCATATAATATTTTACGGCGAGAAACACCACACGCTCTGTTAATCTCGAAATCAAAATGATTATGATTTTACGTCTATAGTTTCAATGTTTTTTTTAAAAATGATGATTATGTCCCTTAGCGTTACAGAATGAGTGACCTGTGCTTTTATATAGTACTAGCTGACCCGCGGCGTAGCATACGCCGCTAATGATTTAGTGACGGGGGAAGACTTCCTGAAAGACACAGTTGTCAAAATTGGGTGGTTTTGGGCAAACGACTGTGAGTGAATGAAAAGAAGGAACTCTGGAGAGACCCGTGGCGTATCACCCGTAAAAAAATGACGGAAGTTTTCAGCTGAAATCTATTTAATTTGAAAAAATGCACTTTTTTAGGGCGCCTACGGCGCCCACCTTTTTCAAAATCCCAACTAACTTGTCCTTGTTTGATCAATACGAAATATTATACTTTCTGAAATGTATACAAAGTATTTTATAACTTTTTACATTGTTTCCCTTTTTACAAAATTAAAATATCATCGAAAACAATTACGTCATATACTTTTATTTTTACAGCGCATATTTAATTTGCACACCTTTGGATGCATTGGTGGAGTAATTTGGTGCGCTGCTTTCTAAAATTAGTATCTGTTGAACATACTTGCAGCTTGTCTCGCAGGGTCCGACCACGAAGAGAATTATATATATAGTATTTCACGTATAACTAGTAACATATCGACAGTGCAAGGGGCACATTGAAGAAACTCTAATATTATTCTATCAAAACTAATATTCAAATCAAAGCTTCAATTTGTTGAATAAATTAAATTTAAGAATAATTAATAATAAGTATTTTTTTCCAGATAATCGTGCAATCCACTGCGAGCCAGCAAAAGAGGGAGACCAGTACAATTTTAATTTCGATGTTTCCAGAAATTTAGACGCAAGCAATTTGATTATTTTAAATGAAAATACTGGTACACCAGTTGCTGAATGTGATGTGGTGGAAGGCAAATGCAATTCATTATTTCCTATGTTAATTGAAGTGAACATTTTGAACTATGAAGCCAAAGATAATTTTACAATTAATTTAAAAATTGTGTATGTCTCTCGAAACAAAACATATTTGGATGCTGAAGGAAGATGGCTTGTACAAGTAGATGAAGACATTATTTCTTCTTGTTTTGTGCATGTTGTATGTAAGTTCTATTTTATAGTATATTTCTATCTATCTATATAAAAATCAAATATGTATGTTTGTCTTTATAGCTGACTAAACCATCTATCCTATCACCATGAAATTTAAGGACATTATTTAGTATGCTTCCGGGATGGTTTGTTAAAAAAACATTTTTGATCATCGACACTCATGGGGGGTGGGGGTTCGGGTGTCCAAAATAATTTTTTAAAATCTTATATGAACCATATAAAAATTAGTTTAAGCGTTAGCTACTACGCAAGTGAATGAATCTTAACCAAACCAGGTACATAGAAACTTGATAGCCAGTATTGAAATACTATAGAGCATTGAAATTCTAATGTTTATTCCTTTGGGGCCAGGGCCATAAAATCTTTTTTTTTCGTAAGCGTTTAAGACTTTATTCCATTATGATTTTATACAACCTTGAAAATCTTGACAATCCAGATGAAATTAACAGGTATTTTTAAGTTCATTTCTTTAACCAATTGGGCCTGGGGTTCCTTAATGTCGTTTTTCTTAATATAAGATGCATAACATTTTTTAAGTGTTAACGACTGGGAAAATGGATGGATCTTGACCAAACTTGGTACCTACAAATTTGATAGCCCATATTAAAATACTATAGGACATTGAGCTCCAAATATCTATTCCTTCGAGGCCGTGCGCCTAACATCTTTTTTTCACACTTCCGCGAAGGTTTCCGGTATAATTGTTTTGAAAACATACCACTCATTGATTTCTTTAAATTTATTCATTTTTACAGAGATCGTTGTAACGCACGACGGGTCTGCTAGTTTTAAATATATTTTAATGTGATATGCTCAACATGGATATATAATCATGACTCCTAAAATTAATGAGACATAAGTATGTGTATTTACTCAGCATCTACATATTTAAATGAATTTGTAAAAAAAAATTTTAAGCTTTATATATAAAAATAAGTATCTTTATTTAAAAAACACCAGTTTACAAAATCTTTGAAGTAAACACATCCATGAACATCAATTAAAAAATGAAAAAGTGTTTGGAAGTATTTTCATTTAGAAACGCTTCCGAAATTTCACTCTCTCACAAAGACGTTATTACACATTTTTACCATAAGAAATTACAGATTCACATTTATTAATTTTTAAAAAAAATTTAAATTCATAAATAAATTAAATACCTTTAATTTAAGAAATATCCAATAAAATGTCGAGCCATTGTTTTTAACAAATTTTAATGTGACATTTGTCTTTGAAAACGGCATTTCAAGATATGGTACTTTTAGTTATTTCTTGTCCTCTAAAACTTGTTGAATTATATTTTAATGGAATTTTCAAGTTCATCAGGTTGTAAAAATTTTAAATGTAACTATTTCCTTCAAAAGAATTACAGATCAGTAAACCTATTTAATTAATCGTCTATAATATGTCATTATAACACATTTATTGTCGAAGTTTCAAACAAATTTATCATTTTTTTTATTTCACAGCCCAAAATCCCTTGGTTCTTTGTACCAGTGATATTTGCAATAACAAACTGAAGCTAACGTGTCTGACATCCAGAGTATACCCAAAAATTACCTGTGAATTTCATTTCAGTGGCAAGGTTATTTTAAAATATGTATTTTTTTTTAAAATAGACATTTGTTGTTTAATAATGCCTTTTTTCGCAAGATTTCGAATGCCTACGGCGCCTGGCTATCTATTTAAAATTATTGGTAAACTCAGAAAAATTTAATATGTAAACTCCTAATTAGATTTTGAAAAAAAATATCATGAGGGGGAAAAACAAACAAAAGCAACTGACATATAAAAATGAAAACTAAGATATTTATATAGATAAATATATAGAGAGATTGTAGAAACAAAACCCTCCAAATTTTCAACTAACTAAAGAGGAATGCATACTTTCGTATCTAAAAAGTATATATTTTCATAAAAAATTATTATTTTTTAATTATTTTTTTGTTGTTTTTGTTTTGTTTTTGCTTTTTTTACCATTTAAAAACTAATTCTATGTTGTTTTTTTTAAAATAATACCAAGGCTTAACATTTTATTAATACATAATTTTTCATTTGCCTGAATAACTGCGTAAGTGGAGCCCTTTGCATTTTGGATCTTACACTGTTAACATCTAAAGTATCTAAATTTAATTTAAATTTAAAACACATTTTATTCGTTGTAGCTGTTTTTTGTCTATTTTTTCGTTTAAGAAGGCTCTTTTCCCAAACATTCGTGCTCTTACATACCCTGTTTGCATGACATATACAAACTTATCCATAAGCCTGATTGCAGTCTAATCCATATTTTGAAAATAAAAAAAAGAAGCATAAGAGAACATTTTTTTTGTATCAGTCTTACTTTTAACTTGGAAAACGCACCTTGAACTAGATTTGGTCATTCATAATAGTCATTTAACAAAAACTACCAATAGCACATAATGTATTTTAAAAGCGTATCCAATAGTTTATTTCTTAACATAAATATACATGTTCTAGCCGGCTTTCCATTTATTTTTCGATCAAACATTTAAGTATCGACACAAAAAAGTCAATTCTGGTGTCTTATATGGTAAATAGATTTTATATTAAACCCCAAATAATTTTGAAACCTAAACTAAAATAATTTTGGATATTCACTTTAATTTCCTTCAAATGTTTTATATAAGTCTCCTCATTTTAAATATCCTTATCGGATCAACTTTCGAGTAAATTTTGATACGCTCTTAAAGTATTTTTTCTATTCCTATTTTAAAAAATAATTAATATCTTATTTATCTCAATGTTCTTTAAGTTCTGACAATACAAAAATATAAGTCATATAACCCACTAATAATCAATAAAGTTGTTTTTCCTTTTATTCCGATCTTTTTGATATAGGGAATCTCACCTGTACAACAAAAGACAACACTTTACAGCCACATAAAGTTGCCAGGAGATATTAGATACTATCAATCCTTGTGTTTTTTAAAGTTTCCAATAACAAAAAACTTTGTGGACAAAGCCACTGTAAATATCTATCAAAACATGCATTCAAAGAAAAAGAATTCAATTCCTTATGACAAGTGTCTACATATAGGTTTGTAATATAGTTTTCGCTTTTCTGAATTTAATATATATATATTATAAATATATATATATATATATATATAATATATTATATATATATATATATATGTGTGTGTGTGTGTGTGTATGTGTGGGTGCGTGTATGTATTTACCGTATATACTCGTTCTAAAGCCGATCTTTTTATGACAAAATCTAGGGAAAATGTTGGGGGTCGGCTTACGAGCGGGTCATATGTGATTTTTGCATGTACATTGAATATCAGTGTTGTGAGGGAGGAAAGTGAGATGTCTCCTCTCATGGGCTTGTGTGGTATTTCAAAGCAAGTTGGCTTTCTTTCATATGAAACATAAGACAACGCCGCTTTTTCTGTCAAACCCTTTAGCAGGTATTGTGTCCCCCCCCATTCTCATTACCAACATTGGCATTGATTAATCTGCGCCTAATACGCTATTTCCTTAACCAAACTCCTTAAGTCGAATTTTTTTGTCATGTCCCTTTTAGTTCGTCTTAGAGAGGTCCCACTGTATATTGATAAAATATTTATGGTGTTATTTACTGAATTTATTACAATTATATATAAAAAACATTTTCTATTCGTTTTAATACAATAAAGAACCAAAGCGATGGCTATAAAATGACATCCATCTTCTCTGTTTTAAATCTCTTTGTTCTCTAACCCAAACAAAGACAAAAGAAAACAATCATAATGACCGATTAAGCTGGTAGTTTAAAAAAAATGTTTACCCTATTATTTTTGGGGGTTGGCTTGCGAGTGGGTGATACACTTTTACTTTTATACTACATGTATTCTCTTCCAAAAGAGTGGGGGTCGGCTTATGAACAAACGGGCTATTGGACGGGTATTTACGGTATATGTATATATATATATATATATATATATATACATATTTTTTCATAATATTTTTTGTCAAAGATTTTATCCTTTGAAAAAGTAGACTAAAATTATGTTTTCTTAATTTCAACTTTTTGCATATTCGATGAGAAAATATGAAGTCACGATAACATCTTTAAAGGTATTATTAATACTTCAATAGATGTTAAACAACAGGACTATGATTGTAAAGGTATTATGTTTTTGTTTGTGTAATTTTTTTTAAAATTTAAGCGACTATATTTTTTTCCAATTTTAGTTAATTTTTTTTGACTGGTGTATTATGTAAATCTTCTCAAAGTTTCAAAACACTTAAGGTGTATTTTCCAAAAGTCGCATGCGGTAGCAAATGAAATATTTGGTTCAATCCAGCTTTCCGGCTCTTCGAATTTCGGAAGAGATGCCTTTACATATTTGTTGGCGTCCTGACCATGTGCATTAAAATTGCAATAAGAATATAATAAATAATTTTGAGTTTGTTCAAAATATTGAATCATTGGCCGATTTTCATCGAATTAGGTGTTCAATTTTATTTTATGTAAAATGCAATAGATGATAATAAAATATCAGAGGTAAGTTAAAATTTTAGAGGACACTGCAGCTTTAATTTTCAGAATGAAAACAGATTTTAACCATGTCTTTTCCTGGCATTGGGTAGTATGATATATTATCAGTCCTAAACGATGTTAATATCCTGCAATGCTAATTACATTGTTTTTGTTTATTTTCAGATTCTGGTTTGGAAAATTGTAGGGTATCTGAGAAACGAATATTGGTACCGTATCACTTAATGTTTGATTGCGAATTCGTTCCATTTCCTGATGAATCACAAGTTGTTGTGGAGACAGCAAATTCAACAATAATTGTCTGTAATATGTACGATAGAAAATGTGATAATCTTTTTAAAAATTCATTAAATATTACGTCTAAACACCTTACAACAAAGAGCATACGTTTAGGTCTAGACATTTACGATATCTCCAAAGACGACGTCATAAATCCAGTAGGAAACTGGACCATCGCGATTGATTCTGAAGTGATTTGCTCAAATTCTTTAAACGGATCAGGTATGTGGTATTACGTGAAGTACAATGCGTTACAAGACACGGCTTGTTAGCAGCAATGTAACATAAATAAGTCAAGTTTAATATTTTTCTTTATTATGTCAATGGAGGATAGATATTTGTTTTCATATTTTTTTATGGCCACAGCCAAAAATCGGACTACGGAAGTTAATAATAAATATATCAATTAATTGTTAAATATTTAATCGATTAAAATTAATTTATCGATAAAAGTTCGATTAAAATTTAAGAAAATATATATTTTTTCCAAATTATTAATAATTTAAATTTTTTGTGACTTACATACTTTTTCCTCGAACTATTATTATATATTTAGCCGTGCATTGGTTAAAAAAGGGTTTTATGTCTTATTTATTTATAATTTATAGCAGAACGAATCTGCTGTGTTACGTCACAAAATTTGGGAGCCATGGAATTGCCGCGACTTACAGATTTCGCGAAATAATGTATCATGACTTAATAGGATATATATATTATGCGTTATAAAATTTAAATTAATAGAAATTAATAAATTAAAGTTGTAACAGATTCATCGAACAATTTTTTAATCAGTACCAGTCCTTATATATATATATATAAAAGGGCTGCGGAAATTAACGACTAATTTCTTTATTAATCGTTAAAAATTTTAACCATTAAAATTTTTTTTATGATTAATCGACCCACCACTTATAAATGTACTGGAAGTAAAAAAGTAAAATATTTCGGCCGATAAATATAAACTAATTTCCGGACGATTACACGAACATTTTGGTTTTAAACTATTGACTGACGTGAATGTTCAAAATGTTGATAAAGGTTATTGTATCCATTGAGAAAAATCGTTTGCCTACCATGCATGTTCCCTCTAAGTCTAAGCTTCGTTGGTCTGTGTGCAAAGTTTTAAAAAAACTCGTGTGCAAAGTTGCACAAACTTCATTTTTTTGCAATATTTTACAAAATTTGCTGCGTGGTGATTCTAAACTCTGCGTGGCGTTGGTCAAATATCTGCGCAGCCCGCTGCTTAAATGGAACATTGCTACCATGGTTCTAACACTTCGCTTACATACCACCTGCAAACCAAACATCCACTACAGTATCGGAAACTTCAGCTGAGACAATCTAAAGCTATGTGAACGATTGTTCAGCTCGGCTGGTTATATTGTCAATAAGACCCGCTCATCACTTAAACCAAATAATGTCAATACACTTGTCTGTTTGCGTTGTTGGTTAAAAGATGTCATATAAAGAAGACATTCCAGTGTTATTTCGAGTTTCCGACAAGTAGTTTAATAAATGTTACTTATGACATCATAAATTTCAATTTTTTTTATTAATCGAAATTAACGATTAATTAATATATCTTCTATATACATATAAGACGCACTTGTTGTCTGTCGTCTGTCTGTTCCCTTATAACTCAAGATCCAGACAACCAAATAACGTGAAATTTGGTACACGTGCACAAAATTATACCGGAAAGGTTATTATCTTATCTTATCTGTTTACAGACGCTCCTTCTATACAGAAGATTATTGCGTCCTACGCTTATCTATGGTTTGTGTTTAGTCCTGCATTTTTATTAGAGATTTAAATGTTGATAAAGTGTTGGTTTTCCTGGATTCTTCAGGCAACCCATTCCACGCCCGAATTCCGGACGGGAAGAAGGAAAACTTGTATGTGTTTGTTCTTGCATACGGAATAAGAAAGGTGTTTTTATCCTTATGTCTATCTGAGGGTTGTATTAAGTTATCTTTGTGTTGTATTTCTAAATTAGAATTAATTGCTTTATGTATGATTACTACTTTGCTCTTGGTTCTTCTATCCTCTAGTGTTTCAAGGTTTAATGATTTAACTAATGGTGTTATTCTTGTCAGTTTCGAATATTCTCCAGTAATGAATCTGGCAGCTCTTTTTTGAATTTGTTCTAGTTTATCAATGTTTTCTTTGGTGGATGGGTCCCATACAGAAGATGCATATTCTAGTACAGGTCTCACCAAAGTGAGGTAGCATTTTAGTTTTATATCTCTATTACATTTGTTAAAGTTCCTTTTTATAAAGCCTAAGGATTTTGTTTGATTTTTTAATAACTTCATTGACATGGGGATTCCATGATAGTTTCTCATTTATTAAGACTCCTAAGTATTTTGCATCTTTAGTTTGGGTCAGTTCTTTTCCATGAATGTAATATTTTGAATTTATTTGTTTCTTTTTCTTTGTTACTCAGGTATTAAACAGGTTTCGTTCCATATATATAAGATACTGGGGGCCGGGGGCCTAAAATGTAGTTTTTCCTTATATGAGCTATGCAAAATAAAAATTATTGAAAATGAAGACTTAAAATATAAAACATTTTGGTGTCGAGATTAACAAGATGGCGTTTATTGCCATAAAATAAT
This sequence comes from Ampullaceana balthica, assembly GCA_944989445.1. Classification (NCBI taxonomy): domain Eukaryota; kingdom Metazoa; phylum Mollusca; class Gastropoda; family Lymnaeidae; genus Ampullaceana; species Ampullaceana balthica. Next base: position 254,668 of record CALYLW010000595.1, on the reverse strand, counting down.
GTGACGGTACGTCATAGTTTGAGTTCATATTAATTTGTAAATAGGAAACAAAGTAAAAAGAGCAGTGGTTATTTTAATGTAATTTTTTTAATGTTAATATCCTGCTGTGTGTGCGTGTGTGTGTGTTTAAGTAAGTGTGTTCACGTGTGTGAATCAGTAAGTGTGTGTGTTTTTGTTGTGAACTAAATGCTATGAAACGGTTTATTTTTATGTTTGTTAATGTTGTGCCTCTAACAAGCTTACGTATATATTTATAAAAATGTGTTTGCAAATTACATCTTTTTTACTTTACATTGTTTCTTTTATGTATTTTCTAGATGTATGCTCTCCAGTCATTCGATCAAGCTTTCTCCTTTTATTGTTGAGGGTGGGAGTCAATAGTATCGTCCATCCCTGGGTGGCATAAACACTATAGCTTAGCAATTGTGTTTATACTTTTTGCATAAATCAAACTCAACCAGCATGGTAAATCTTAAGCTCAAACCTTGCGTTTCAAAATGTTTCTTTAAAACAAATAAACCCCATACACACCTGACATAAACATTAATCTCTATATATTAAATGTGAAAGGTTCTTAAACAGGTTTCGTTCTATATATATAAGACACTGGGGGACGGGGGCCAGAAATGTAGTTTTTTCTATATATGAGCTATATAAAAATAAAAATAAAAATTCTCCTATTTCCCGTGTAGGTAGAAGCATGAAACTCTCGGTGGTTGTTTAGTAACATTCGGCAATGGTAACAGTAAAAATAATTAAATAAATTATCACTTACTGGGGCCCGGGCGCCCAAATGTAGTTTTTTTCTGATATTTAAAACTGACTCAACACTAATTCTCCAACTTCCCATGAAGGTAGAAGCATGAAACTTTGGGAAATTTGCTCAATACACTATTATGACGATAATTGGTGAAAACGAATGTAAACATTTCCACTCATGGGTGGCCGGGGGCCCCAAAACCATTTTTTTCCCTTAAATGGGCTATATAAAACGGATTCAACACCAATTCTCATATTACCGTGTAGGTAGAAGCATGAAAATTTGGAAAGTCGTAGAGTACCCTCCCGCAATGGTAACAGTCAAAAAAAATATATAAAATTATCACTAACGGTGGGGGGGGGGCGGGCGGGAGCCCTAACGTATTTTTTTTCTTAAATGAGCTATATAAATCAGGCTCATTATTAAATCTCCAATTTCCTGTGTAGGTAGAAGCATGAAACTTTGGGAAGTTGTTATGTACCCTCCGATAATGGTAACTGGCGAAACATTAATAAAAATTATCACTGACTGGGTGGTCAGAGGCCTGAATGTAGTTGTTTTTCATATTCAAAACTGACTCATCAATAATTCTCCAACTTACCGTGTAAGTAGAAGAATGAAAGTTTGGGAAGTTTTTGAGTACCCTCGCGCGATGTATACGAAAAAAATATAAAATTATCACTCACTAGGGGATCTTGGGCCAAAATGGAGGTTTTTTCCTAATATTAGCTATATAAAACAGACTCATCATTAAATATCCCATTTTCCGTGTACATCGGGGCATGAAACTTTTGGGAAGTTGTTGAGTACTCTCCCGCAATGATAACATACGAATAAAAAAGTATCAGCTCTATAGGATGCAAATAAACAGTTTTGTACGCTTCTATAGAAAAACTTATTTTAAACCCGGGTAAAGCCGAGTACTTTCCCCTAGTATATATATTATATATATATATATACTAGGTGCAAGTACCCGGCTTTCTGGGTTTAAAATAAGGTTTTCTGAAGAAGCGTACAAAACGTTTTATTTGCATGCAATAAAAGGGTACATTTATCTTTAAGCACTGTGATAGACAACATTTTTGGCAGTTCAATATGAAGTGTGTACAAAAAGATTTTCCTCTTTGCCCACTCCTGAGCAGACAACATACAACTGCCCATGAGAAAAGCATGGCGTCTGCAAAAAGAACGAATGCCTTCTGAGCTTGCTAAACATTTTTTTGTTTAGCAAACGTTTCACCAAAATGCCTCCATGTGAATGCAGAGGGACACCTTGGATCCCATGCTGGCGGGGGCCAAGGGGGTGTCGGAGCACCTTAGAAACTTGGTCCGGTCCACCAAGCCAGCAACCATGCCAGAGAGAGGTTGGGATCGAACGAACCCTGTTTAAGACCCTTCCCCATGTAATTTTGTGTACGTGTACCAAATAATGTGCTGAAAATAGAAGTCTTAGTACTAACCGGTTAGCACTTAATACAGTTTTGGCTAAATATCCGTGAAGCTCACTTTGCTGTGCTTTAAATAGAATTCAATGAAAATGACAGGCAGGTATGGACGTTTTATTTTTAGATACTCCGCAAAGTATTCTTATTTTAATACTTTCGCAGAAACATTAAAAAATAGTATTATTATTTGTAGCTGGATTAATTAAAATTAATTAAGGTTAATTATTAAAAACCTTACAAAAGTAGAAACTATATTAAGGGCCCCGCCCCAAAATGAGTGATAATTTTAATTTGTATTGCCATTGTACTCAAGCTATATTTCTCAATATCGTGTAAATTGAATAGGGAATACAATTATTAACGTTAAGTAAAAAAGACTTTTGGGGCCCCCAGATCCGAGCGAATGGACATTAGTAGTTCAGTACCTTATAGTAATTTAATATAGGCTCTTAAGTTTTTATATTCTAAGTTTGCTCAAAATCCAGTTATTTTCTCATTATCTAACGCTAAAATAATTTTTATATAGCTAATATAGGAGGGAAAATGACATAAAGGCTCCGTGGCCCATTTGGGACAATATGTCAATTTCAAAAACCTGTTCATTTTAATTCAGTTTCATCATGGATATACTTCTCAAGATCGTTAAAAAGTAAATGGAAAAAATATCGTAAACTTTACGAAAAAAAAAGACATTTGGGGCCCCGACGCTGAACAAATTAACATTAAAAGTTCAGTGCCCTTAAGTATTTTAATATGGGTTACCAAGTTTTTGTATACAAAGTTTGGTTAAGATCCATTCACTTACTCAGTAGCTAATGCATAAACTAATTTTTATATAGCTCATATTAGCAAAAAACGACATGAAGGGTCCCAGGGCTAGAGTGAGGTTGGGATGGATCGAAACCTGTTTAAGAACATTCCCATGTAATTTTGTGTAAGTGTACCGAATTTCACATTATTTAGCTGTCTGGATCTCTGCTTTTTTAAGATTGAAAATATATACTTAAAAATCATAATCATTTTGGTTTCCAGATGTAACGATGTTACTTTGTAACTCTTTTTATGTAGGCGTTCTCACAGTAATAATCTTGTGCACAATAATTCGCTGAAGAAATCGTTTATCCAAAACAACTTTAATATACATATATATTGTACACATAAGAATCATTTGAGGTAATATAACGTGGAAATCTTGAATCATTCATCACAGAACCTTCCTTGACGGAAGTCTACACACAACTGCTCGCCCAACACTTACAACCAATAGAAATGCTCCTTTCTTCCCGCGTCCACCATACATGTGACCTTACGTCACAAAATTATGTTAATCAGATGTGACATTCACCCCCATCCTTCAAAAAAAAATGTTTATGAAATACAACATTTTTGGTCTTCATAAAATCAAATCAATCTATATCTATATTCAAATTTCAAATATTTATCATCAATGAACATTCATTTTCTTACATACAACTTCTGGATATAGAATCAATAAGAAAAAATCTGTAGGACTGCATCAGTCTAAACATAAGAAATAATGAGAAAAAAATCTGTAGAACTGCAACCGTCTACCTGTGCTGAAAAAATGAAAATGGACTTTTAAACACATCTGTAATTTTGTGTAATTAAAACATTTAAACACTCAATATTATTAAAATTAACTAATAATCCAATGGAATTCAAACACTGTTCCTTGTCCATTGTTCAACAAAGAAAAATATTAATATAATTACAGTCTCTGTTTGTATCTTTTAGGAATTCACAGACTAATGTTAAAACAGTCTCTTATTTTATCATTTAGTAATTCACAGAATGTCTTTTTAATAGTCTCTGGTTTTATCAGTTAGGAGTTCACAGAGTGTCTTTATTTATTGTCAATCTACTTAATATGTCTGCAACCACATTGTCCTTTCCCTTCACAGGTTTAATGTCAAATTTGTAGTCGGCTAATAGCATAGCCTAGTTCAATACAGTCATTCTTCAATTGACGAGTATGAATTCAAATTGATGGGCTTTGAATGTTTCTTCAGATTGTTAAATGTTCAATAATTCACCAACCATGACTTCGATTATGTTCATTCATAATTTCAATTCCAGCATCTTGAATCAGTTTCTTAGCTTTTGAGATGTCATTTTTGTTTCCTGATAGTTCAATAGAATTTCGACCAGATGAGTTAATGTCAGAAAGCTTTATCTGAAAATCATTGTCTTTATCTATGTCTTTCATTTTGCTTAATAAACAACTAATTGTTCTGCCTACTTCAGATGATTCTACACGAATGGTTTCAGATTCATTAGTACCATCTCTTTCTCTGCTACTATGGTCTTCATTTCTTTTATCATATACTTGATTTTTAATAGTGGCTAAAATGTCACTAGTTTCTGTCTGTGCTCGATTTAACTTTATTATTTTTCTATCATTCATGTCTTGGTTTTCATTCTTTCTCCATGGTTGATCATAATTTCTTTTTCTGGAGTCAAAATTGTATTTGCCTCTCCATGATCTTCTGCTTTGATTATAATCTCTATTTATGGAATTATGATTATTTATTTCTCTCCATGATTGTCTTTCTTGATTATAATCTCTATGTCTGGAATTATGATTATATTTTTCTCTCCATAATTGTCTATCTTGATCATAATCTCTATGTCCGGAATTATGATTATATTTTTCTCTCCATGATTGTCTATCTTGATCATAATCTCTTTGTCTGGAATTATGATTATTTCTTTCTCTCCATGATTGTCTTTCTTGATCATAATCTCTATGTCTGGAATTATGATTATATTTTTCTCTCCATGATTGTCGATCTTGATCATAATCTCTATGTCTTGATCTTTCTTCTATTTTCTTTCTGATAGAGCTGTCATTAGGTGACACCCTATTTGGTTTTCCTTTATTGTGGTAACACTGCTTAGCCGTATGTCCTGGCTTGTTACAGTACCAACAAATAGTTTGTCTGTTGCCTTGGTTCGGCAGACTCTGGTTTCTCATACCTTGCCTTTTTTCTTGACTTTTAATTTGTATTGCTGCAAATATGTCTTGTCTCTTATCCATTTTTTCTTTCTGTTCAGCTTTTCTTAGCTTTTCTTTGTCTTCAGCAATTCTTTGATTTTCTATTTTTTCAGCTATTCTTAGCTTTTCTTCTTCTTTAGCAATTCTTTGCTTTTCTTTTTCTTTAGCAATTCTTGCTTTTTCTTCTTCTTCAGCTTTTCTTCGCTGTTCTTTTTCTTCAGCTATTCTTGCTTTTTCTTCTTCTTCAGCTTTTCTTCGCTGTTCTTTTTCTTCAGCTATTCTTGCTTCTTCTTGAGCCATTTGTACTTTTTCTTCAATGAAATCTCTCATTTCTTTTCCCTTTAATCCCATCTCTTTAGCTATGGCGGTGAATCTTTCATAGTAATCCATGTTTTGTTTGATTGAATAATATGAATCTAGCAATTCGGTAAGGAATGTATGTATATATTGATAAAGTTATAAATCGTCCAAATGGAAAATCTTGAATTCAAAATGTTAAGTTCAAATAAGTGACACGTCTAAACCATGAAATCTAGTTTCGACAAGATGAGACAACAAAAGAATCCTCACACGGGATCCTTAGTATACTTTATATATACGCTCCCTCAGATTGACAAAATATATTAAATGGTCCGATCGTTTTGAATAAAAGTCACTTGGTTAAAATTTCAATTTTTGAGTAGTTTTTAAACAATTTAGTTCACTCCATTAATCCAAAATTGCGATAATCAAACTCTTCACAAATGAATGGATAAGAATTCCGTTTCTTTATTTATAATTCACACCAACACATTGAATAGTCCATGGTCCATAGCTTCTCGGTTCGATGTTATGTTTACTATTACTAATATTTCCTGGAATCAACTAGCATTAAGCCTGTTGACGTCACGACCTATATATGTTCACCGTGTGTCACCATTCAGTAAGCCTACACGACCCAGATTCCAGTACTGTGTAGTATGCTTGTACTGTGTCTATGTGACGTAGAACCAACTAGGCGACCTAGTTGTATATACCGTACACTGTGACCATGCGCCTGTATGCCGCCATTTTGAAATCTCCTTGTATTTTCATTGAACCACAAAAGTTTATTCACAGCTTCTTACGAACTTGAATATTCAAAAATACTATAGCTGGTATTATTTCTTATTTTAAAGAATACTTTCCTTTTTTGGAAATATCCAATACTTATTTCCACGAAACCTCTTTCAGTCTTTCTTGAAATAACTTGTACAGTGTTCACATGGAACTTTTACTTCGACACCAATGTAACTATATAACTTTATATACTAACTGTTACAATATTACTTCTTAGGGCACAATGATCAGCTGAAGAACTTTTTATATCCAAAACAACTTTAATATATATATATATTGTACACATAAGAATCATTTGAGGTAATATGACGTGGAAATCTTAAGTATACACGATACAACCTTCCCTCGTCGGAAGTCTACACACAACTGTTCGCCCAACACTTTCAACCAATAGAAATGCTCCTTTCTTCCCGCGTCTCTTGTACACGTGACCTTACGTCACAAAATTATGTTAATCAGATGTGACACCAGATTAACGTTACACCAAACAGCGCACGAACCTTTGACGTCAGCATTTATGTTATAAACAGTGCTGACTGACTCAAAGAGTTATTTTTTGGTGCAGTAATTTGGTGCGCTGTTTTCTATAAAGTAGCGTCTCGGACAGGACAGACTGGAAGTGCAGTTTAAAAAATCATGTGGTGATTAGCACTGTAACAAAATATTATATAAATACTTTGTGTACATTTCAGGAATATTTGGTATTTATCATACAAGGATAAGTTACTTGGGCTTTTGACCAAAAAAAGTGGGCGCCGTAAGCGAACTACAACCCTTATTATAAAATACTTTGTGTACATTTTAGGACGTTTAATATTAAGTATTTATCATACAAGAACAAGTTAGTTGGGCTTTGAAAAGGGTGGGCGCCGTAGGCACCCTAAAAAAATTGGGCGCCACGGCGCGGCAGCACAACCTAGTATGTATATAATAATATAAAGATAAATATTGAGAGATAGATTGTATAATGTGTTATGTAAGAATTAAGGCGGATAGACATAGATTCTCGTTACGTCAAAGTCATACGGTGAATGTACACTGAGATATGTTAAGTATTTTTGTTAACGTTTAGAAAGGACATCTCATTATTTGTGTCTTATTCCATCTTTGTTCATTCAACAGGTTCTACCTCATCGCTAATTTCACCAACGCTACTCCATGATTTAAATGTTATTCTTACTGAGCTTCATCAGATCCAGGGTATGATCATTTTATATTCACATACCAAAATGATCTTTTTTTTCCAAGGAATGAATGTGAAAACCAGAAATTGCATGTCTCTTTATCGGTTTTAGTTGAACTAACATGAAATATATTCATGTCTTTGTGTGTGTGTGATTGTGGGTGTTTGTGCGTGAGGATGTGTATGGACTGTGTGTTTGTATTTGTGTGTTTATTTTTTTCGTCTGAATTTCTGTTATGTTGTAACCTTTCATTTGCCCAGAATGCATTTCAGATAATGTATTTGGGTATATGCATATAATATTTTAGATAAAATGTAGAATGCTCATTTCCTAACCAGCTCTAAGAAAATAGTCAGTCTCTTTTCTTTTAAAATCATTTAAATCAATAAAGACTTTTTAAACATACATTGATGTTTGTTTTTTGTTTTTTTTACATCAAAATGTATTTATAATATTTTTAACTGTTAATTTAAAAGGTAGACAGTGTTAATTGAGGTTTTATGATTAAATAATATTAAATCGTTGTGATGGTTGGCATTTTCTGGGTATGGCTTGGCTCCAAATTTACAGTGTAGCAGTGTAGCAAAGTAACATATTCATGGGATATATTTGAAAGAAAAAAAAACGCAATGGGGATATTTATTCTTGATAATGAATCCATATTTCCAAAATTAAAATTGTAAAAAAAAATTCATTGCAGATACATTTAAATTTAGTAACTCTTAACGTTGTATCGTATTCTAAAGTTTTCTATTAACAGATAATAATGAATTACCAATGAAACAAGCGGCGAACCTGGATCACAACATGAGAACTAAAGTCAGATCTCATATTCAAGGTAAACTGATATTATATTTAAGGTAAAAATACACAATATTTTTTTTTCAAAATGAATCGTTTTAGATTTACTGTTCCAATTAAATTTAAGATTCATAAAATAAATATATTTGTATGTTTATATTGGGTTATTTTACTTTTTTTTCATAATATTAAAAACATATATCATTATAATTTTAAAATTTTACCAGAGTTAATTAAGATTTTGATGAACACGATGGTCGACAGGTATACGCGCAAGGCTGGCGTACTGAGAATATCGGGTTTGAGCCTCCGTGAAAGCAAGGATTTGTTCCTGTGGCTAAGGGTGTTTCTGAGTCCGTCCACCTCCAAATCGGTACCTGCCGCTAGTTAGGGAATCAAAGGCGGCTGGGCATTGTTCCACACAATCCCCTTATAGCCATTGCATGTGAACAGTGCATCAATTTCGAACAGACCAGTATGGTCTGTGCTTTTTTTTATATATGAACGTGCGACTCAATAATCTTCTGCTCGGAAGATTAGTATCGACTTTAATAATTTTTTTAAAAAGTAAAGTTTAGTCATAATGTGGTTTGCATTTTCGGGGAAGGTCTTTGTTCTGAATTTTTGTCTAGTCAATTAAAATATTTATTGGTTTCATTTTAACATTACAAAAAACATTCTTATGGAGAAGTTTATCCTTGTTAATAAATAAATTATAAATATATTCAAAAATAAAATGCTGTGGAACCACGGTAAACGTCTTTCATTGGTTCGGAACACCTGGCCGTATACCAAAAAGATCGTAAAATTAATGTACTTTTATGATAAGAATTAGATGGAAAATGGTTAATCCGTTCTCATGGAAAAAAGTATTATTTGAACATTTATTTACAGGGTTGCATAAAATAATTTTAATACTGCTTAATACTAAAATACATAAATAAAAGAACTTAACAAATGCGTTTTCTGTTTTCGTGTTATCAAGATCTAAAAAAAAATTTCAACGTGCTCAAACGTCCCTTTGTTACGTAAATTCCCCCCCCCATTTACCCATTTATTGGAAACTTTGTTTTTCACGATCATAGAAATTGCCATTCTTGGAATGCTTCAATTAAATCTCTGACACGCAAGCAAATTTCGTCTTGTATAACAATCTCTTTTTTCAACTCCATGTGATCCTAACCATTTTGTTTTTGCTATCTCCTTTAATTAACTTTCTTAGAACTCGTGATAAGTAAATTATCTAAAGAAAATTTTTTTAGAAGAAAAGCACAAAATCAGGTGACAGTTTTTAGTTATTGTACCAATATACTGAGTATCACGCGGTGTGCTGTGATTACTACATGCTACGCATGCCTATGTGTCATTTTGACTCTTAGGGGCTGTCCATAAATGACGTCGGTCCCCTAAGAGTCAGGGGGTCATACATTTGTGATGTGTGATTTTTTTTGGGGGGGGCGGGTTGTTGTTATTGTTTGTTTTTTTTAATTTTTTTTAGAGAAATGTTATGTCACATCAAAGCGCGCAACTTTATATAGGTAAATGCATAAAATAAAAACAGGGTATTAGTAGGCCTGACAGGACGTAACACAACAGCGAACGTTTCGGCAAAGAGCCTTCTTCAACGTACAAATAGTACACAAATGAAACGAATAAAACGAAATAATAGAAAAAAACACTTAGCTGCGGTGAAATCCAAGTAGTCCAGTAAAGATAAAGCAAGGAGAGAAAAGTAAGAGCTTAAATAGGAAAGGAAAGGGTGGGTGTGGCCAATCAATCAGCTTGTCAGTGCGAACACAACGTTGATCCCATGTGGTGTAAGAGTCCCATATTCATGGATTAGTCTATTCTCCAGACTGACCCTGCCGGGTATATTTGTACAAGAAACCATGGCGGTGACAGACATGTCATCGACGCCCATGTGGACACGTCCATTGAAGTGTCCCTTTGTTACCCAGACGGACCAGATTGTCTTCCCTAAGGGGACATTCAAGATTAGGAATGGCTATCTTTGTACTAGCCGCAATGTGGTCTACACCATTGTGTGTAAGCGCTGTCCTTTGAAGTACATTGGTGAAACGGGGAGGTTACTCTCTTGCCGTATCGCGGAACATGTACGGGCCATTAAACAAGACAAACAGTGTCCTGTCTCCCGACACTTCAATGGCTCTTTGCCGAAACGTTCGCTGTTGTGTTACGTCCTGTCAGGCCTACTAATACCCTGTTTTTATTTTATGCATTTACCTTTTTAAAAGCCTGATTGCAGTCTCACCCCCATTACTTTATCAACTTTATATAAAAGTTCAACTTAGATATTTGATTGCTTACAATTTATTTAATGACGTTTTAAATGGCTTCACGCGTGTTTCGATATTAGAGAGCAGCCTTACACTAAATACATACTTAAATGTCAATATAATATAAATAATATAATATTGTTTGAAACATACCCATTTTCAAATATGAAATACGGCTTTTAAGGAGGGCGGGGGGCGCAAACCTTTGTGATGTCATATTTGAGGGGGTGGGCTAACATTTTGTGACGAGGTGTGACGAGGGGGGGGGGAATCGGCCAAAGTCGTGTGACGTCATTTATGGACAACCCCATACTAGTTCTAGCACGCGGGTCATATTACAAACAAAAGTCGTATACAAGCAAAATGTTTCGCTCCAAATAAGACGTATGAATGTTGGATTTATACCAAAGCAGATGTATACCAATGTATAACTTGTAGATGTAAATAATTGATTTCCTATTGATATATTTATGTTTAGTACGTCTATCTTAACGTTGTATCGTATTCTAAAGTTATCTATCACCAGGAAGTACCGAATTGCCAAAGAAACAAGCAGAACACCTGGATCAAGTAGTGAGAACTAAAGACAGCCTTCAGATTCATGGTAAGATGAAATTACATTTAAGTAAAAAACGACACAATATTTTTTTAAAGATATAGACTCTTCCCATTTTAACATAGGTCAATAAAGTTTGGTAATATTTGTGTAAGATTGTGTTCTTGAGTGTGTGCGATTTGTTTAAAGTGACCACAAGCGCACTGTTAATTTTTAAATTCCTTCATATTAACTCGTGGCGTCTGCTTCATTGTTTGCGAAAAAACTTTAAATCTATTTTTAATCAACTTTCCCGTATGCTAGCGAGCTGAACGTTTGCAGCCAGACTCATGCCGACGATAAAAATGATCTATAAAAATATCAGTTGGATCGAATGTACTGTAATTAAATTAATGAATTTTTAGATTATCTCTATTTATTTCTATGTTGCATGCTAATTTTTCTGATTGAGTGTTCGGGTGCGTATTATATTGAACAACCTTTTTAATATTTTCCTGTCATGCGGTGTGGTGCGTATTATAATGACGATACTATAAAAAAAATAGTCCAGGTCTGTAAATGTTTATGCCATTCTGTCGCGCGGTGTGCATTATATTAAACATGTTTGACGAGACATAACAGCAATTTTGGATTTTTGGATTGTCGTGCGATGCGTATTATAACGAACATACTTTTTTTATGTGTCCTAATTAAAGAATTTATAGTAAAAAACTTTGTTTTTTAAGAGGGATGTTTTTGTATTACTCATCACAATCGACTTTTACTTACGGTATTTGAAAATTTGTAAGTAGAGTCGGTTTTGTTTTCATATTTTTCAACAATATTTAATAGAAAAATAAGGAGACTTGATTTGAGGGTCATCTTATATGCAATACCAAGGAAAGTTCAAATTAATCGATAAAGTAATGTTGTATAGGTATCTTGCATTTTTAAGAGTAATTATTACCACAACCGGACGTTAATCATTTTGTAAAAAATATAAGACATTTTTCTAATATTGTTTAAACAATTAGATCTATTTCACTATTTCATCAGCACTAATAAAATGTTATAATTAGTTTCTCTCACATCATACCTTAAAAATAAGATGCTTATAAAATAATAGCTATATGTATATACTAGGGGCAAGTACCCGGCTTAGCAACAACAACAAAAACAACAACAGCAACAAAACAACAAAAACAAACAACAAAAACAAAACAACAACAAACAACAACTACAACAACAACAGCAACAACAACAAAGCAACAACAACAAAACAACAACTACAACAACAACAGCAACAACAACAGCAACAACGACAAAAACTTATGGTCCTTATGGACAATAAAAACTTATGGTCCTTTATCAAATCTAAAAAAATGGAACCTACAGGAATAGCCACACTAAAAGGCTCAAATGATAAAACCTATAATGATAATGAGACTAAAGCTAATATCCTTAACGCATACTTTGCATCATCATTCTCTGCCTCAGGCGACAAGGAAGTTTTAATAAATTTAAATAAAATGGAAGAAATAGACAACATAACTGTAGACGAGATAGGTATACATTCACTCCTAAAAAACTTAAAAATAAACAAAGCCACTGGCCAAGATGAATTGCCTGCAAGGTTATTAAAAGAACTAAGCAATGAACTGTCCCCAATCTTTGTAGTTCTTTTCAGAGACTCTCTAAACCAGGGTAAAGTGCCCCAGGATTGGAAATTAGCAAACGTAACTCCACTCTTTAAGAAAGGTGATAAATCAGACCCTGGTAATTACAGACCTGTATCACTTACTAGTATCACCTGTAAATTGATAGAACATAATAATATATTAAAATAATTAGTCACCTAGACAAATATAATGCCCTATGCCCAACATCAACATGGCTTTAGAAAAAACAGATCATGTGAAACACAATTAATAGGTTTAATAGATGAATTATCAAAAGGCTTAGACAATAATGATCAAATAGACACAATATTACCTGACTTCTCAAAAGCATTTGACAAAGTTCACCACCTTAGTTTACTTAAAAAACTTAACTACTTTGGAATCTCAGGTCCCTTACATCACTGGATCCAAGACTTCCTTTTGGGCAGGGAGCAAAATGTAATAATTAATGGATCTAAATCTGCACCAATAAAGGTTAACTCAGGAGTTCCACAAGGAACTGTGCTAGGTCCCTTACTCTTTTTGATCTATAAAAATGATTTACCCAACAACATCTCAACAGGTACAAAAGTTAGGTTATTTGCTGATGATTGTATAATCTATAGAACAATTAAATCAGAGCAAGATAGCAAAATTTTACAAAAAGACTTAGATGAATTGATAAAATGGGAAACTAACTGGAGTATGTCTTTCCACCCAGAAAAGTGTCAACTGTTAAGAGTAACAAAGAAAAAGAAACAAATAAATTCAAAATATTACATTCATGGAAAAGAACTGACCCAAACTAAAGATGCAAAATACTTAGGAGTCTTAATAAATGAGAAATTATCATGGAATCCCCATGTCAATGAAGTTATTAAAAAATCAAACAAAACCTTAGGCTTTATAAAAAGAAACTTTAACAAATGTAATAGAGATATAAAACTAAAATGCTACCTCACTTTGGTGAGACCTGTACTAGAATATGCATCTTCTGTATGGGACCCATCCACCAAAGAAAACATTGATAAACAAATTCAAAAAAGAGCTGCCAGATTCATTACTGGAGAATATTCAAAACTGACAAGAATAACACCATTAGTTAAATCATTAAACCTTGAAACACTAGAGGATAGAAGAACCAAGAGCAAAGTAGTAATCATACATAAAGCAATTAATTCTAATTTAGAAATACAACACAAAGATAACTTAACACAACCCTCAGATAGACATAAGGATAAAAACACGTTTCTTATTCCGTATGCAAGAACAAACACATACAAATTTTCATTCTTCCCGTCCGGAATTCGGGCGTGGAATGGGTTGCCTGAAGAATCCAGGAAAACCAACACTTTATCAACGTTTAAATCTCTAATAAAAATGCAGGACTAGACACAAACCATAGATAAGCGTAGGACGCAATAATCTTCTGTATAGAAGAAGCGTCTGTAAACAGATAAGATAAGATAAGATAAGATAAAAACAACAACAGAAACAGCAACAGCAACAAAACAACAACAAAAACAACAAAATCAACAACAAAACAACAACAAAACAACTACAACAACAACAGCAACAACAACAAAGCAACAACAACAAAGCAACAACAACATGAAGGTCATTGTCGTCGCAGGGCAAGGGATATGGACTAAAACAACAACAGCAAAAACAACACAAAAGCAACAACAGCAACAGCAACAACAACAGCAACCACAACAGCAACAACAACAGCAACAACAACAAAAACAACAACAGCAACAAAAACAAAACAACAACAAAAACATCAACAACAAAACAACAACAAAACAACAACTACAACAACAACAGCAACAACAACAAAGCAACAACAACAAAACAAGAACTACAACAACAAAAGCAACAAAAAAACAACAACAACAAAGCAACAACAACAACAAAATTATTTTATGGCGATAATCGCCTTCTTGTTAATCTCGACACCAAAATGTTTATTATTTTGCTTCATTATTTTACGTCTTAATTTTCAATAATTTTTATTTTATATAGCTCATAAAAGGAAAAATACATTTTGGGCCCCCGGCCCCCAGTATCTTATATATATGGAACGAAACCTGTTTAATAACCTTTCCGGTATAATTGTGTGTACGTGTACCAAATTTCACGTTATTTGGTTGTCTGGATCTTGAGTTATTAGGGAACAGACAGACAACCAGACAGACAACAAATGCGTCTTATATGTATATAATAAAGAAGATATTTATATATATAAATCTAAGTATATATGTATGTCCTTTTTAGCTGACTAAACCATTCATCCGATCGCCATGAAACTTTTGGAGATTTTTGAATACGCTCCTGGGATGGTAACTGGCAACTTTTTTGCAATATTTAACACTCATGGTGCGCGGTTGCCCACAATATGATTTTTTTTCCTTATATAAGCTATATAAAATTTACTTTAAGCGTTAGCTATTAGGTAAATTGATGGATCTTAACCAAATGTTGTATATAACAACTTGGTAGTCAATATTGAAATAATATAGGGAACTAATTTCCTAATGTCCATTTCTTCGTGGCTGGGGGCCCAAAATGTCTTTTCATAAACTTTTAACATTTTTTTCCCCATTCAAGTATTAAAGATCTAGATAAATGTAGAGTAATATATCCGCTATGAAATTGATTTAAATAAACAGGTGTTTTGAACTTGAAATCTTGAAATAATTTGGCCCTGGAGCCCTTAATGTCGTTTTTTGCTTTTATGTGCTATATAAAATAAGTTTATGCGTTAGCTGCTAAGTAAATGAATAGATCTTAACCAAACTTTTTATGTAAGAACTTGGTAGCACATATTAAAACTACAAAGGACACTGCACTTCTAATGTCCAATTTTTCAGGGCTGTGGGCCCCTTATGTCTTTTTTTTCGAATATGCTTGAGATAGTATTTGCCATTCTATTTTTAACGTTCTTGAGAAATATATCCATGATGAAATTGAATTAAAATGAAAAGCATTTTGAAATTTACACCTTACATCGAATTGGGCCGGGGGCCCAAAATGTCTTTTTTTGTATACTCTAAGATATCATTTCCTACTCAGTTTTTAACGATTTTGCGAAATATATCCATGATGAAACTGAAATTAAATTCACATATTTTCAAAATGTACATCTTGAACCGAATGGCCCCGGGGGCAGCTTACTGTATTTTTTCTTATATTAGCTAAATAAAAATTAGTTGAATTGTTAGATAATAAGAAAAATAACTGTATTTTGCCCAAACGTGTTATATAAAAACTTAAGAGCCTATATTAAATTACTATAGGGCACTGAACTCCTATTGTCCATTTCCTCGGGGCTTGGGGTTCTATATGTGTTTTAACTAAACTTTTAGTATATTGTATTCCGCATTCAAGTTTACACGATATTGAGCAATATAGATACATGTAAATATATTTATATATTTGTAATGAAAATAAACAGTTTTTCGAACGTCATAGGATAGACTGATGGGCCCGGTGAACCTTAAAGTAATTTCTTTTTTGTCTATATATGCATTCCTTTTTACTGAGATCGTTGCATATATATATATATATATATATATATATATATATATATATATATATATATATATATATATATATATTGCTATTATGCTTTTATGCTTTTATTTATACATTTAACAAAGTTTTATATATTTTTAATATAATTTTGTACCAGAATTAGCTAATTCTTTTTTGATCATGGAGGTCGAGTGGCATGCGCACTCGGCTGGCGTAACGAGACTAGCGGGTTCGAGTTTCTGTAAAGAAGGGATTTGATCCTATGGCTTAAAAAGTCTGCAAAATCCCCTCAACGCAGTTGTCTGTGAACGCTGCCTCATTTGGCGTAATTTGCCTACAGGCAAGCATGGTCTGTGCATTCTTATATGAATGTAAGACGCAATAATCTTCTGTCGAGAAGAAGTGTCTGTAACAATTTTATTTTGAAAAGTTTATCCATTGTTATGTTTGTCATTTTCTATCTAGGGCAATGCTATGAGTTTTTGTTATCGGATTAAAATATTACTGTGGATAATTTTAACACTATGGAGATATTTATTCTCCTCGGGGAACTATAACTAAAACGATATAAGCAAAAATAGTTATAAAATTAATAAATTTTGGATCTTACATTAATATTAGTATCTGTTTATTTGTGTTTTACTCGAAAATTGTTCCATTAACAGACAGCATCGAACCGAAAATACAAGAAAAAGATCCCAATGGTCTAATTGTGGGAACGAAAGACAGCTCTCAAACTCGTGGTAAGCTAATATAAGATTAAAATAAATGAACCAAGGATACCGTAATATGTAATTCCGAAATAATCTATTTATACTTATCTTCCCTTCTGGTAGTCTTATATATATGTAAGTTATTGCCATTCCAGATGCTTTTATTGTTCAAAGGAGGACAATTAGATTGAAAATAGATACCTCCATGGCCGTTTTGTCGTTAGCGTATTTAAAAAAATAAACAATGTTAATTAATTTCTTTTTTATATTTTTTCTATTTTAAATTTGTTCTGAAATCTGGTTGGAGAACGGTTTGCAGATTGGGGGGTTTGATTAAAATGTCCCAGGGCACCAATATATTAACACGCTCAAAGTCAGTAGCAAATGATATGTATTACAGATATTAATTTATATGTTAACTTCACAGACGTCTCTCTCTCTGTCTCTCTCTCTCTCTCTCTC
This sequence comes from Ampullaceana balthica, assembly GCA_944989445.1. Classification (NCBI taxonomy): domain Eukaryota; kingdom Metazoa; phylum Mollusca; class Gastropoda; family Lymnaeidae; genus Ampullaceana; species Ampullaceana balthica. Next base: position 237,162 of record CALYLW010000595.1, on the reverse strand, counting down.
TCTCTCTGTCTGTCTGTCGTTCGTCGTAGTGCGGGCGGAAAAACAAAAGTCAAACATTACCCACTTCCCGTGATGCCATCGAGCTGAAATTTGGCACACATACCCGTGGCACTTAACAATGCATCGATTCAAAATTTCAGTTCGATCAAACGTACCATTTTAAAATTATTTCATTTTTAGTTTATCTATATAAAACTATATGTAGCGGTCGCTATTGTTTACATTTTACGGGTCACTTAACTTCACGCCAGCCATCGATGACCACATCTCGTGGAGGAGTTCACTCAGTTTTAGTCTGTAAATGTTTTTCGCGTTGGAACATAATGAATACTATAAGTTCTGTCTCATATATAAGGGATTTATAGTCAAAAACGTTGGTTTTACGGGGTTGTTTATTGCAACATTCGAACGGAAGCCTGGGAAATGACTATTCAATCCCTTCCCATAAGAAACGTCAAAGAGATGATAAAGATTTGGAGTATCCACAAGTCACGAAAGTTCACGATGATGCATATCACGGGTTATCTCATCTTATCTGTCATAGACGCTTCTACTATGCAGAAGATTAATTGCGTCCTACGCCTATCCTTGGTTTATGTTTAATCTTGTATTTTTATTAGAGTTTTAAATGTAGATAGAGTGTTGGTTTTCCTTGTTTCCCCTGGCAAACCATTCCACATCCGAATTATAAACGGGAAGAACCAGAATCTGTTTGTGTTTGTCCTTGCATACGGAATAAGAAACGTGTTATTATCCCTATGTCTATTTGAGAGTTCAATTAGATTATCTTTTGTGGTGTATTTTTAACGTTACATTCAATTGCCTTATATATTATTACTACTTTGCTCTTTGTTATAGTATCCTCTAGTGTTTCAAGGTTTAATGATTTAGCAAATGGTTTTAATCTTCTCAGATTTGAGTATTCTCCAGTATTTAATGTGGCAGCTTTTTAAAAAAATGTTTTCAGTCCATCAATGCTTTTATCTGGTGGATGGGTCCCATACAGAATATACATATTTGAGCACGAGTCTCACCAACTTAAGGTAGCATTTTAGCATGATTTTAGTTTTATATTCTGATTACATCTACAAAAGTTTCTCTTTATAAAGCCTAATCTCTGTTTGATTTTTAATTAATTCATCGACATTAGGATTAATTGATACATCCTTATTTATTATTACTCTTAATTACTTTTCATCTTTAGTTTGGGTTAGTTATTTTCCGTGAATTAAATATTTTGCATTTATAGTTTCTTTTTCTTTGTTACTCTGTTGACGAAAAAACATGGTTCAGTTAGTTTCCCATTTTATTAATTAATTTAGGTCTTTTCTAAAATTGTGCATTCCTGTTCTGATTTAATTATTCTATAGATAATGCAATCATCATGAAATAGCCTAACTTTTGTTCCTGGTAAGATACTGTTTGGTAAATCATTAATATAAATTAAAATGAGCAAATGACCTAAGACTGTTCCTTGTTGAACTCCTGAGTTGACTGTTATTGGTGTTGTGTCTATGAAACCTGAGAGACCTTAACAGACCGTAAAGAAAGGCTGTAAATACGTTTTCGTTTCTTATATTTTATAGGATTTTGAAAAAAAAGAACTTTTATTGTCATCGGGCATAGATAAATTAACGAAATTTGGTGAAACTTAAGTGCAGAATGTATATCAAATGTTATCTAAGTTAGAAATATAGTGGCGGTCAACGATGATTTTTATTGTTCATGAAGTTTGTTACAGGTAACTTGATTTGAAACTTGTGAAAAACTCAGCTTCATTTGGCATCAAAAAACTAGATGAAAAAAATAAGCACAATTAAGGGGTTTAATCAAAGGTTAGGGAAAATCGTTTGCGTTTATCACGATAGTTGGTGAGGACATATACACAAATTTCAACTAGATTGAACATTATAAATTTGAATGAAAGTTATTTGAAATACAGATTTAACACAAAGTGTGTTTTTTCTGATCATAAATGCATGTATTGTCATCGTGTTGTTATAAGTCTACAACTTTCATTTAAATTGAACATCAGAAAGTTGTTCGAAATTGAGTGAAATATTCTACCATAAAATCTCACAGGAGAATCAAGATAATAATAAGAAATGAAAAGCTGGTCACTCTAAGTAAAGTTTCAAAGCAAACTATTTTACTTTTAAAAATGATACTAAACTATTTTAATAATATTAATTTTAAGAGAGGAAAACCGTGGGATAAAAGTTACAGCAAAATAATCTTTTTGTTTAGTTAATTAAATGATCGTTGTTTATTTATTAGGGTAAATTTTAAAAAATCAGCTGGAAAAAATATGGCTCTCATCTGTGTAGCACTATAATTTTATTTATATACCATATATTTCATTTTCGGGTTCAAACAATATCATATCTTAAACAGTTGAAGAAGACTTTTCCGGTTTCGGAAAGCGATATTAACTTGTAAGCTTGAATCATTGCTATACTTCACAACGGCCATTTAGACCGAAACCGGAAATTTACATGTTGTGAACGTGATGAAAATATGCCACTACATGCATGAGCTTAAGCACTTTTATACATTTAAAAGATACTGAAATTTCTTCGAATTTTTGTTTCCATATTATTATTAGGTAAAATCTAACTAAGCTCATGTGTACAGAGTCGGCAACTGTACAATTTCAGATTTTCACAAACCATGTTTTCATATAATCATGTTATATTTTATTTTAAATAACTAACAGATGTCTCTGCTAATCAAATTATTTTACTTTGATGTATTTTTTCTTGAAAACACCTAAAGTATTTTTAAATAAAACTTTAACTCTACTTAATTCAAATGTATTATTAGATCAGAGTGTCCTACAAAATGTACACGTCTAATTCATTTTCTTATTAATTTCAGGGTCAAGTAAAAGTTCGTCTCAAAATAACATTTTATTATGGAGAACTTTAGCTATATTAGTATTCTTTGTGAAAATAGTATACTTGTAAATAAACGCTCTACTTAAATTATACATTTAGCTACTTCAGAGCAATCGTGAACAGCATCCCAAAAGTGTATTATCATACTTTTATAGTATTAAACTTTTTAAAGTGAATTTTTTTAATGGAATATATTGAAATTAGCGCACTACATTTTATCTCCCAATTGTCTTCTTCCATTTTTTTCTTGTCGTCTCATATTGAAAACTCATGATTTGTGTAACTTCACTAGGATAAGAAGCTAACACTGAACAAAGTCTAAATGTGCAACTGATGCAGTGTGGTCTTTAGTAAGATGAGGGGTGTTTCACTTCCCATCAGATGGAGGAGACGCGTTCGATTCCCGGAATGGAAAATTTTTCAATAAAACATAAAATTAATCCTAAAACCATAGGAAAACGAACCCTTCATATATACATATACTAGTAGACACGTCGTGCGTTGCAACGATCAAAGTAAAAAGGAATAAATTTAAAGAAACCAATGAGTGGTATGTTTAAAAATAATTCTGAAGAAATCTTCGTGGAAGTGTGAAAAAAAAATCCAAGTTTCATAGCAAACGGATAAATAAATTAATAATTAAATAGCGTACAAAAGAAGAAACGATATTAAGGCCCCGGCCCCAAAATGAGTGATATTATAGTTTTTTTTATTGCCATTGTACTCATTTCTTAAACGTTTAAGATTTTATTCACTATTCAGTCATTAACAATCATGACAAATAATGACACATGTATCCATTATTATACAAATTGAAATTAACAGGTGTTTTGAACTTTATATCTTGCCCAGAATGGGCCCTGGGGCCCTAAATGTTGTTTTTATCTATTGTACTCAATATATATTCCTCAATATCGTGTAAAATTGAATAGGGAATACAATGATTAAAGTTCAGTAAAAATACTTTTTCGAAGGAATGGAAATTAAGAGTTCAGTGCCCTATAGTAATATAGGCTCTTAAGTTTTTATATTCTAAGTTTTGTCAAAATCCAGTTTTTTTCTCAATATCTAACTCTTAAACTACTTTTTATATACCTATATAGGGGGAAAATAGCATTAAGGGGCCCTGGCCCATTCGGTGCAAGAGGTCAATTTCAAAAACCTGTTCATTTTAGTTCATTTTTATTGCGGCTATATTTCTCAAGCTCTTTAAAAAGTAAATAGGAAACAAATATCTTAAACATATACGAAAAAAGATATTTGGGGCCCCGGCCACGAAGATATTGGCATTAGAAGTGCAGTGTCTATAGTATTTTAATATAGGCTACCAAGTTTTTGTGTGAAAAGTTTGGTGAAGATCTATTCATTTACTAAGTAGCTAACGTAGAAACTATTTTTTATATAGCTCATATAAGATAAAAAACGACATTAAGGGTCCCAGGGCCCATTCTGGGCAAGATATAAAGTTCAAAACATCTGTTCATTTCAATTAGTATAATAATTGATACATGTGTCATAATTTGTCAAGATTGTTAATGACTGAATGGTGAATAAAATCTTAAACGCTTAAAAAATGTGAATTTTTGGGCCCCCAGCCCCAAAGGAATGAATATTAGCAGTTTAGTGCCCTATAGTATTTTAATATTGGCTATCAAGTTGTCATATACACATTTTGGTTAAGATCCAATAATTTACACAGTAGCTAAAGCTTAAACTAATTTTTATATAGCTCGTATAAGCAAAACATGACGATATGGGCCCCCGGCGCCCCATGAGTGTTAAATTTTGAAAAAAGTGATAGTTACCATCCCGGGAGCATACTCAACAGTCTTGAAAAGTTTCATGACGATCGGGTGAATGGTTTAGACAGCTATAAAGGACATTCATACACACACAAACATATTTAAATATTTATATATATATATATATATATATACTTGAAAAATACCCGCACTTTGTAGCGGGAGTGTGCTGACCCTTTATCCAAGTATTAGGTGATGGTTATTACAATTTTTATTTGCCAAGTTAAATTTCAGATTCAACTATTTAGTTAAAATCTTATGAGAAACAGAGATATGCCATTTTACCGCGTGAGTTGTTTTCACTTAATGCAGTGCCTTTTAACATAACCTTACTATTCAAAAGATATGACTTATTAAATAATGATTCTTGCCGACCATAATAACTAAATTTACAATTTCATTCCCACTTGTACAAAATTAACATAACTTATATGTTTTCCGAAAGAGCTCTACCACCCTCGTCACTCAAAAATTTAATATATAATTACGAAACTGCATCGTATCACAATTGTAAGTTATATAATATTTGTAACCACGTCTATGAGATAAAGAACATGTGGCACTATCCCTTTAAAAGGCAAAAGCTAATTGACTCATAGCGCAAATAAACAAAATTATAAATGTACTTTCTAAAATACTATTTTTAAAAAAAAACGGTCGTATTAAAATGATATAAAAAATGTGCACACCATATTTAGACATATAGAAAGCTGGCCGCATAAAATAAAGTCTTGTTATAAAGTAAATGTACTGGACCAAAATAACTCTTCATTTTGACGTATTCATAATTGTCTAAACAGGGAAATAATATTTAACATTTTTATGTCTCTATATTTTACGATTTATATTTACGGTTTATAAGCAATGTGTATAATTTCAAAAAGGAATCTTTTTTTTTGTTCCCTATTTCGGATAAGGCATCATATTTTGTAAATTATATTCAATGCACACACACACACACCAGATTTTATATCTGAAAAATAAAATACATTAAAAAAAAAGATTCAACCGTCTGTTAATAAGCGCATCTTAAAAATGATTAAAAGGCAATTTTAGAAATGGCCTATGCTATTCTGAATACAAAGGAATGAACATAAAAACATATTCAATTCGCAATTCATATTAATTAAGCGTTTTCATGATCACTTCATTAAATTTAGTCAACTTTTGTTAATACGTTCGGTAGCGAAAGTTTATAATGTATAGTGTATATAAAGCTTAAGTAAACAGTTTTAAAGTGTACGTTTATTTGACATAGGCCATCACTTTCAACATAAAATAAACTCGCTACATCTATGGTTTTTAATTAAATGTCGAGTTATGAATTAAATTTTAAAAAATCCCAATTTTATTCATTGCATGTAAAATATTAATACAATGCATCGTGAAAATAATTGAAATAAAATAATTTAAACGCATATGTAATATATAAAGCTCAGTTGATATTTTTATGTTTGTTTGTTTGTATCCATTAAAAAAAGGCCACTGCTTTGTTGACATTTTTCCAAAAGATCTCTGCCACTGTCGTCACTAAAAAAGCTCTTATATATTTACGACACTGCAATGTAACACAATTGTAATTAATACAATATTTGCAACAGCGTCTATGAGATAAAGATAATAAAGATAAATAAAAAAAATTAGGCTATATTCCTAATTTTAAAAAAACAAACAAAACAAATCAATTTTATGTTAAAAATGCATGTGAAACCATCACAATAATCGATTTTAAAAATGGCCTATGTTAATCCATCATCAAAGGAATGAACATAACATATTCAATTCGTAATACAAAATAATTAAGCGTTTTCAGGATCACTTTATTTAGTTTAATCTACTTTGTAATAGTCCGGTAGCCTAAGTTTAAATAGTATAAGTGTATAGGTTATGTAAAAAAAAATAGCTTATGTAAAAGACAAACAAAATATAAATGTTATATTAATAGGACACAGCTAAATTTAAGATGCGTACACGAAAATGTGCGCACAGTAATCAGGCGATAAAAGATTTTAAAACGCGCACCGCTAAAAATGAAGCCTTGAAAAAAATACTGACACAATTATTACATAAATAGGTTTTTCATTAAATTTTCGAGTTATTGAACAGAAAATAATTAAAACAAATTCGCAATTAAATTTAAACGTGTAAACAATTAAATCTAATGCATCGTGTGGCAGTTGTAATTAAATATGTTTACGTGTCTATCTAATATATAGAAAGTAACAGTAAAGAAAATGACAATTCTTTGTACTACACAGCTCAAATTATGAAGCGTACACGAAAATGTGCGCACCGTAATTAGACATTATAATATTTTTTCAAATGCGCACGGCTGAAAATAAAGTATTGGCATTGGGGAAAAAAACGTCACCAAAAGTAACTCGCTTTGAACGGCATTTGAACGTCCGCGTAAATTTGTTCAATACAGAAATGAGGTTAAATTTTTTATTCTTTGTCTCTGCATTTTCTGATTATTTAATTTACGGCATTCGGGCAAAAAGGGACAATTACAAAAACTAACTTAAAACCACCTTCAGGGTAAAAGGAACCGTCCTGCCAAATTTGGTCTCCGTCCGTCATTTGGTTTTTCCGTGATTGTCTAACAGAAAGTCGAAAAGTGAAACATACAAACATTTGAGCTTTATATATTAGATATATAAGTTACTTTTTAAAGTCAGAAAGTCAAATAAACAATAAGACATACTTAATGACAAAATATTCAATGATTTGTAAGAAATGAATTTTCCCGTGGAATAAAACAACATTCCAAGTAACATTTTTATTTATGACACTTCCACCACCATTTTATTGAATAAATACAATAACATTCTTTAAAGGAATGCATTTATTTAATTCGAAAAATCTTTATAGAAGCCATTTTAAAAAAAACAACTAACCATCATTTATGAACTTTTAAAATCATTCACATGGAACTAAGGTAACTAGTATGCACAAAACAGCTGGATAGCGAAGTCAGTAGTACGCTCGCCTCACAGCTGAGGTGCGTGGGATCTAGCCCACGCTAAGCCACATTATAAGGATTGATCGCTAAAAAGTCATCTGCTGACTTGGAGAGGAGATGGGTGCCGCCAAGTCTACCAAGCCCCGAGAAAGTTCTAACTGAAACATTAGAACCCCCTTCGACCACAAGGTTATGGGACACACACAATAATATATATATAAAGAGAGTTCTTGAGATTTTCAGGCAAAGTGTGAAATAATTGCTATTTCATACATTGCCTAGGCATTCTATAGAATGCCGAGTCGTCCGGCAAATTATGTAAGTGGCCTATCCCCGACATTTTTCCAGCCACTGATGCTAGCGGTGGCGCTTTGGTCGTTGTTTGATGATGGCGATCGAAGCATGTGAGTGTTGAAAGTTATTGAAAGACAGAGTTTCAGCCGGTTCGAGGCTCCACTACCAAATCAAAAACAATATTGCCAAAATTCTTCTCACGACGTCAGTTTATATAATCCGGCTGAGATTCCACATCTTATCTTATCTATACAGACGCTCCTTCTATGCAGAAGATAGTTGCGTCCAAAGACCATGACAGATGATCTGTTGGCAAGTGATGCAGCATTCACAGGCCACGGTTTTGTGGGTTCCACGCATTACCCAGCCGCCTAACTACATGTAGTGTTAGGTACCCATTCGGAGCGGGGTGACTCAGGGACGCCCTAGGCCCCGGGAACAAACCTTTGCCTTCACATGGATTCGAACCCGTGACCATCGGTACGACAGTCCAGTGCACTGCCACTCGACCACCACTCGAACATACGTTCTCCCATAACGTTTCCCTTTGGATTGCTGTGTGACCTTGTCGGAAGAGAATGTAGTGCTAGGATATGAATTACGCCATGTTGACATGCATCGACAGTTCTACGATGGGTAGAAGTTAGAGCCAAAGCTTCTAAAAGCAGCTTTTTTTAAAACCGAAACTGTTACCAAAAATTAGTGGACGATATGAAAATGGCTAAGGCAAATATTAAGCAAGAACAACGGGACTATTGGCTGGTGAAATACTATGATGTCATGATGGTGGAAAATAAGATTAAGTTGATCTAACCTGTTAAAAAAGGCGTGAGTGCCATTCTGTTTTACGTCGCTGACTCGGAGATATTTGACGTACTTCATAAAGCCCATTTTGCCATTGGTTATGAAAGACGGGACAGAATGTTGAAAGAACTTTCACCCAGATACAAGAATGGCTATTCGTCATGATATTGAACTGAGCATTACCCTAAGTGAACCTTGCCAGAAAAAAGGCGCAAAAAGGCATTGTGGTCAAGCCAGAGGCGTCACTAGGGTTGATGTCACCCGGGGCGGCAGCTCATGGTGTCACCCCTTCACGACTGAAGGGGCCGTCCATAAATGATGTCACGCGAGGTTGCCGATTTTTACCCCACCCTCCCCCAGGGTAATGTTTATACCCCCGTTTTTTTCCCACGATATGACATCATAAAGCTTTGACACCACCCCCTTTTTTCACGATATGACGTCACAAAGTTTTGACACCCCCTCCCCAAGCGCATTTTCTAAATAAAAATTAGCATGTTGGAAATTATTTTTTGTCATTTATATATGCATTTAGGTTAAGTCTGCGCTTTGATGTCGTAACACGCGCGAAGCCACCGAAAACGTTTATTAAATAAACTGTACAAAAATCAAATATTTAAGTGAAACTTTTAATTAAAGTTGCGCGTTTTTTATGTGACGTCACATTTTTTAACCCAACCCCCTCGTCACACATCGTCACCGATGCGTGACCCCCACACCCTATTTCGGATTAAAAAGGGGGGGGGTGCTGAACGGGCTAAAGCCACGGGCCACCAATAAAATAAAGGTTACTCCAAATTTATTATAGTGTATAATAAAGATGCAGGCAAATGTTTGAATGAATCCCTGAAAATGCCTTGGACAGTCATACGGCAATGCTACAAATATAGTAGGAAGTATAACGGAAACTAGGCTATTCTTTGTGAGAAGTGCAGTGATGCTCATTATGTGCCGTGCACAGCTCATTCCCTTAATTTGGTTGGGAAAAGTGCAGCAGGTTGTCCCGATGCAGTCAAATTTTTTGGTCTTCTGCAAAATCTTTATACCTGGCTTGTTGCATCTACTCATCGTTGACATGTACTTTAAAAACACATGACATTCATACGTGTTAACAAAGCCTTGTGTGACACAAGATGGTCAGCCTGACATGATGCAGTAAGGTCTGTTAATAACTTATACCATGCGAATATCGCAGCACTGGAAGAATTAGCAACAAACTAAAATCAGCCAAGCCACGTGACTGTCTACTTGAAGCAGAAGGATTTCTAAAGGAACTTGAACAACTGGAAGTCGCTATTTTACTTGAAATTGGGGAAACAATTTTAGAAAAGAAGTCTCTAATTGAGTTTGTTAAAAGTCAGCATTCTTAATTTGATTCCTATGAAAACAAGCGAAAGGACAAGTCCTTGGTAAAAAAGAGTATGAACAATCTTCAATGCTATCAACAAAAATAAATAGAAGTAAAAAAATTATTTTCAAAAACCACGTGTTTATAAGCGGAATAAAAAGAAGAAAATAAATTTTAAAAATTAAATTTTAAAATATGTACTACGATGTAATATGACTAAAAACGTGGGTCGGGCACTTCTCAGGCTTAACTAATTCAATTCACTCATTTTCTTAATCGTCATTTGTAAACCCTTAATCATTTTAGCCAAACGCATAAAAAGCGCCCTCCCACGTTTATAGTCATATTACATCATAGTACCTATTTTAAATTTTAATGTTTAAAAATTTATTTTATTCTTTTTAGTCGGCTTATAAAAACGAGGTTTTTAAAAATCTTTTTTTTTACTTCTATTTATTTTATTTTTTTTAGTCTAAGTATATGCTATGGTGAGTTTTGAAGTATTGATTATGTTCAAATATTTTACGCATTGCCCGACAAACATTTACAGACTGGAAATGACTGATCTCCCATTGATGTTAAACATTGTTGAGGTGGTCGGGGTTGTTGTGAACTCGGCTCGTGATTGTGATGTAAACAAGAGCAAACGGGTAAAACATATGCTTATATATAGATAAACTAAAAAGTTCAATAATTTAATAACTGTACATTCGATTGATTTGAAATTTCGACACAATGAATTGTCATCCAAGATTTATCTGTGGTAAAATTTTGAGATCTCTAGTACCATCAGAAGTGGTTTAATTTTACGTTGGCATATTTGAAAAATTGGGGACAAAGAGGAACGAAAGCAAGCTAATAAAAACGTGGTAATAAAACAAACCCGCAAAAACAAAGTTTTGGACTATAAATCGCTTATATATGAGTCATAACTAACAGTATTGATTATTTTCAAACGCGACAAGCATTTACAGACTGACACCGAGTGATGTCCCCTGTCTTTTAACGAGGGGATGGGACGTGAGGTGGTGTCGGCACGACGGTCGACTTCTAAGCGTCAACTCAAACTTTCACGTGGGAAAAAAACAATAACAAACCGTGAATTTGAATTACATACGTTATATAAGGAAAAACTAAAAATGCATTAATTTAATTACGGTACAATCGATCGATCTGAAATTTTAATACGATGCATTGTTAGGTGAGACGGGTCCGTGTGCCAAATAGCAGCTCGATCGGCTCACTGGAAGTGGGTTATTTTTGACTTTTGTTTTTCCGCCCGCCCGCCAATGAGATGATGAGATGACGACAGACAGACAGAGACGCCCGCGAAGTTAATATAAGGGATTTAAATTTAAAAAAAAACCTAAAAACTAAGTTTTTGACTATAAATCCCTTATATTTGAGACATAACTAACAGTATTGATTATTTTCAAACATTTACAGACTGAATCTGTCTTAACTCAAGTTTGCTTCATAAACCCTGGGGGGGGGGTGAGAGGGGAAAAGTCTGGTCACCGATTCGCTTGACCGAACTCAGCGTGACACGTAAAATGTAAACAAAAGTGCCCCGGCGCTTCGACGGGTCGCCTCAACGCGTCAACTCAAACTTTCACGTGGGAAAAAAACAATAACAAACCGTGAATTTGAATTACATACCTCATATAAGGATAAACTAAAAATGCATTAATTTAATTACGGTACGTTCGATCGATCTGAAATTTTGATACGATGCATTGTTATGTCAGACGGGTCCGTGTGCCAATTTCAGCTCGATCGGATCACGGGAAGTGGGTCATTTTTGACTTTTGTTTTTCCGCCCGCCCGCCCATGAGATGATGAGATGACGACAGACAGAGACGGCCGCGAAGTTAATATAAGGGATTTAATAAAACAAACCCGTAAAAACAAAATTTTTGACTATAAATCCCTTATATATGAGACATAACTAACAGTATTGATTATTTTTAAACGCCACAAACATTGACAGACTGACACCGAGTGATGTCCCTTGTCTTGAATAAATTGGGGGTGAGACGAGAGGGGGTGTCGGCACGACGGTCGGCGTCAACTCAAACTCACGTGGAAGTGGAAGAAAAAAAACAATAACAAACCGTGAATTTGAATTCCATACCTCATATAATGATAAACTTAAAATGCATTAATTTAATTACGGTACATTCGATCGATCTGAAATTTTGATACGATGCATTGTTAGGTCAGACCGGTCAGTGTGCCAAATTTCAGCTCGATCGGATCACGGAAAGTGGGTCATTTTCGACTTTTGTTTTTCCGCCCGCCCATGAGATGATGAGATGATGAGACGGCCGCGAAGTTAATATAAGGGATTTAAAAAAGCGTCAGTTTGATAAAGGGACAGCACCAAAACATTATTCTCCCCGAGACAAAAGTTTCAAGGTTGAGGTATTTCTGGTAATCATTGACAAACTTTCTTGAGCTCTACAACATCGGTTAGGCCCATATAAAGACATAAATGAGAAATTTGGCTTTCTTACAAACCTATCTGAGGTCAGTAATTTCGCCATCTGATGGGCAGCAGCCAAGATAATGGAAGAACATTTCGAAGGCTGCTTACCTTCAGAATTAGTCCAATTTTCAAAACTCTTTAAAAAGGGTATTGTCCAGACTCGGGGTAAGGAAAAGGAAGTACCCCAATGCCAAACTCAAAACACGTGCACATAGCTAAACATTTTGCTGCTTTTGAATGAGCTAAATTTCACACAGCTCGTTACAAATGTACACATTGCACTTCTCATCTATCTCTCAATGATGACATCAAACTGCAACTGAGAGCAATCCTTTTCAAAGTTGAAAAGTATAGAAAATTAGTTAGAATTTGCATGGGACAACAAAGACTGAATATCCTCTCTCTAATGAGCATTGAAAAGGAACTTACTTCTAAGCTTTCTTAGCTTTACTGACTTGATTGATAACTTCATCATGAGAAAAATTCGCAAACGAAAATTGTAGGTTCAAATAAAAATAATGCATATTTTTCAATAATTTTTTTATTTCAACTAGAGAAAACAATTCTTTATCCCATGATAAAAATGTTTTTATTATTTTTTTTAAATACGGAATAACGCGTAATATTATTCTTTGTCGGGTAGCGTTCGTAACCACGAAAAAGCTTAAGTCGGGATAGGACCGTCGTAACCGGGGGACTACCTGTATATAAACATGCATATCACGCCTTTAATAAATATATATAAAACAAAATAGTAATTCAAAGACGTTGAATTCATAATTTTCGTCTAGAAAAAACATCAACAAAGAAAACCCATCGTTTTAATTTTTTTGGGGAGGGATCAAAATTTTACCCCCACCCCCACACCCCACTGTGGTGGGGGGAGTCGTGAGGTGGGATTCGTCCATGGTGTCGGTGTGACAAAGTCCAAATAGCTTTATATCTTTTAAAACATAAGATACTGCCTCTTTCATGTCAAACCTTTTTAAAGATCTCTCAGCTGCGACGTTTCTTTTCTTTTTTTCATAATTTGTTTTAATGTTGTTTGTGTGTTGGGACTGTTTTATTATTGCAAGTTAACTAATATTTTTTTATAAAAAGTTTTCGCGTTTAACGTATTTCTTTGTATTTCTTAATTTCTTTCTAGATGAAAAAAATATGTTTTCATTTTTTTTCAGACATAAATTCGTACACAGTAAATTTTTAGGCTCGGGTGTCACCCCCCTAATGGGTGTCACTCGGGGCGGCCCGCCCCCCTCGCCCCCCTAGTGACGTCACTGCGGTAAAGCCAATGACTTTTTCTGAATTCAATTCTCATTTTCAGGTCGATCTCATCGACTTTCAATCCCATCCTGATGGGGAATACAAGTATATAATGGTGTATCAAGATCATCTCACCAAGTTCGTGGTTCTCAGGGCCCTGACGACAAAGAGGGCACAAGAACTAGCATGCCAGCTCAAAGACATATTTACATTACATGGTTTTCCAATAATTCCATTAAGGGCTGGGAATTTAAAATTAATGTGGTAAGCAGCCTAAAGGAATACTGGTCCATCTTGAAGATCGTTCATGCTTAGCCTTGCCACATACAAATCCATGGGAGCGTCGAAAGAGCTAAACAGGATTCGAAAATTTGCTGTGCGCTTGGATGCAAGAAGAAATAACTGGCCGTAGGAGTGAAGGGTTACGGTTCGTCCAATTCAACAAAAACAGAGATTCTGAGATTAAAAGATAACTATACGAAGCTCTCTTTGGCTGCAGAACAAAAGTAGGCCTCACAACGTCGTCCCTACCTGACGATGTTTTCCAAGATGTGGAATCAGAGGAAGACCTCGATAAAATAATACAGAGCGTACATCATGTGCTTTATTTTGTATTACTTCCACTTTAAAATACGTAATTATCAAAAATGTCTTTTATTGTGCTATTTTTACACGTTGCCTAAACAAAATCCGGCATTCTATAGAATTATATAGATTGCCTAGGCAAAGTATTAAAAAGTTTTACAAATTTCATACTTTACCTAGGCATTCTATAAAATGCCTGATTTCACACATTGCCTGTAACATATTTATAAATATATTTTTATATATATGTTACGGCCAAAGCCCCAAATCGGTCACTTCGCGAAATTGACGACCAATTCGCGAAGTGGCCAATGTTAGCCGGCCAAAGCCCGAAATTCGGGCTTTGGACGGCCAGTTCGCGAAATGGCTAGCGTCGATTGGCCAAAGCCCGAAGAAAGAAGTCATGAGCAGATTGAAGGTTGACTAGTAAGATTTCATACTTAAAATTGATTGTTAATTACAAATGATAGCGAAACCAGGGACTGTTCGTTGGCTGGCACATGTTACATAATTACATGTTACGAGGGCTAGACTAAGTGACTAAACACTTATGGGCAAGGTAAATAAAGGGAGTGGGCAGAGAGAATGTGCGTACCTTTATCTGACCACATGGCCTTTTTATTGTCCGATTACATCGGATTGAGATGGGGGTGGCGGTGGATATGATTGGAAGGACTTTCTAGCTCAGAAAATGGCGCACATACCACAATCGTGAATTCGCATTGAATATTAACAGGTTGTCAGTGTAAAACCTTTTTTTCAATCAACCTATCATAAATTCAACGTTAAAAATAACTATTCCATACTGTTTTTATTTTTTAATAGATAATTATAGTATATTACATTATTTTTATACCAAAAATAAATATTTTAAAAAATCAATAAAAAAAAACCAAAACAAAATAAATAAAACAATTTTAAGGTGTTAAAACAAAAGGGTCGAAACGTGATGTGATCGAATCGGCATGGATTTGTTCATTTGCTGATTTAGCACTTTCAAGTACAGAACAACGTGTCGTAGCTAACAATTAATGATAAGTTAATAGCCTCAGTATACTTAGTATTGTGTTATTACACCCCAAGACACGTGGTATACGTGCCCTATGACTTATCTTTTCAACTGGAAACTCTGATTGGGACGTTATAAATACGAGTAATACAGTACTCACACTGAAACAGGGCCGGCGTTATGCATAAGCAAACTAGGCAGCCGCCTAGGGTCTCCGATTAGTCTCATCATTAGTGGGGGCCTCCAAAAAAATCGTTCCATAATTATTTATTATTTTTCAATTACATTTAAGGCCACCAAATTCACTTCGCCTAGGACCTCCAATTCCCTAAGGCCGGCCCTGACTGAAATCTGTGTGTCAGAAAAATAAGAACTAGTCACAATGTATGAACCTTCTCCGAAAAGAAAAGACTAACGCAATAATATCGTCACAGCGTGGCAACCTTTTCCTACCCCGTACACACCAGAAGCGATTGATGTACCACTAATCGGGCATTATTCCTTACCACTTCGGGCTTTGGCCAAGGATACCTAGCCACTTCGCGAGTTGGCCGGCCAAAGCCCGAAATACAATTGTTAGTTGTAAGTACTTCGGGCTTTGGCCAGACACGTCGGCCACTTCGCAGGACTTCGGGCTTTGGCCGTAACACATATATATATATATATATATATATATATATATATATATATATATATATATATATATATCATATTTATATGAAGCTTGGTAAAATTATTTTAAAAATTAATTAAGCTTCATATGAGATGAAGATGTTAGAGGATGCCTTGATTTGTTATGGAATTTGTGTGTGAAGATCTGTACTTTTAATCATATCTTCAGCATCAATCCCATGACCATTGCTGTCGCTCAGGTTAGCGCATGAACACATCAAAGGACAACGATCTCCACATTCGCCTGTCTTGAGCGGCGACTAATAACTCATTCAATCTCAGCCCTGTCTAATCTTTTATATTCTCAAGCCAACTTTTCCGCTGTCAACTGATATGTTAACAAATATCTTGCCTTTCTCTGAGCTGATTTCCATTCTATATTCCCCTGATCTTTCCACAAGTTTGTCAGTAAGGTTCTGTAGTTTTTTTTATTGTTCCCACACAAAAGATCAATATCGTCAGCAAATCTTAGGTTGCACAAGGGTCTTCCACCTATAGAGTTTTTAGAGATTGATGCCAGGTGTCACTTAGTGCTTCTTGCATGTTTTTTATAAGAAGATGATGAACAAGACAGGTGAGAGTATGCAGTTTTGGCGGACTCCAATCGACATCTTGTCTTAAACAGCCAATAAGTAGGACTTCACAGCGTTCCTGATTGTAAAGTTCTTCGAATACCTGTACCAGCCCTTCTTCAATGTTGAAACTACTCATAAATTGAAAAAGTCCTTCGTACCACACTGGATTAAATGGTTTTCTTGAAGCCTCTGAAGTTATGATGTAGTTCACGTTGGTGCTGTATATGCTTTTCTATGAGCAAGTGACTTTAACTATAACAACACATGCCAGCTTTCGGCAGCAATAGAATTGAGAATACATATATAATTTTCTCATTGCAGCTTATTTGCTGGACGCTAATGTTTATGGCTAAAAGTTAGAGCACGTTACTCAAATGAAATTAGGACTTTCGTTAAATTCGCATGCAATGAACATGAATTAATAATTGAATACCATTTAAACCTACTAAATGAGGAAGTTGAA